>JAPEVG010000376.1:0-33820 GCA_029747595.1 Trametes cubensis
GCTTCCGCATGTCCGGGTCTTCCTNCCCCATCGCCGTCCTGGGCCTGGCTGCTGTCGCCTGGCACCGCAGGCACGCCTGACGCCCCGTCGCTCGTGGCTGTCGATGAGACATCNGGGGGACGATTGTGCAGGAGGTGGCGGAGGTGGTGGTGGCGCGGCGTCGACGTCCTCTTCCGTCTTCATGACAACGTCTTCGTCGTGCCTGACCTGCGCCTGTGCATGTTCCTGAGGCTGCTCCTGCTCACCGGCTGTCTCGGACTTCGCACTACTCGGGCCTGCCTGACGTCCCCGCGCCAGCCTCGCGATCTCGTCGGCCGCATACTCCAACGCGTACGCCAGCATCCCTTCATCCTCCACCGCAACAGAAGCAGAAGCCGCAGCGCTCGCCTCCGCCTCGCGATGCTCCTCAATCGCCCACTGCAGGTACGCCGCCGCGTTCTTCTCGGGRTCGCGCGCGAGCGCCTCGTCCATCTCGCGCCGCCTCTTCTCGCGATACTCGCGGCCCGCCCACACGTCCTCAGCACGGAAGAGCTCGTCGGGAGCTCGGATGAGGGCGGGGAGGTCGATCTGCGCCTGTGCGATCGTCTGCAGTGTCGCAAGGGCCTTGGCCGCGGCGGGGTACGTGCGCAGCGAGAGTTCGATTTGGCGCCGGATTGGGTCCGAGGGTGGTGTGATGGGTACTGGGATGGAGAGAGACGTCGGAGAAGAGGGCTCTGGAGGAGGAGTGGGAGGAAGCTCGTTCAGGATGCGCGCCGCTTCGCACAGGATCGCGTGGCGGCCGTCCGTCAGCGGGTTGATGACGTTCTCCTCCACCCATTTCGCGACGGGCATGCCCAGCTCTCCGTATGTCGGAGGTTCGCCGCCATGTTGCTGGATGGATCAATGGTGAGAACTCGTTTGGGAGAGCTAGTGCCATGTTACTCACGATAGGTTCCGATGGGGTGAGGAATTCTGCCAAACTTCGCACATAGGCGAACCCATCAACGCCTCCATACACGACATCCCGGATATACTCTTCAGCTTCGGCAGCCTTGCCTTTCCAGTAGTCCTCCTCTCCAGTGATCTCCGTCTTCACATTGCTTGACGTGCACTGACTGGAGCTGGCGGCCGGAACTTGCACGCTCTGCCGTACAGCATTGAACAGCCTCTCTTCCGAGCCAAGTCCAGCGGACATGTCTTTCAAGCGCTGCTCCTCTGCAAGGAGACTTGGCAAAGTAGCAAACGTTCCGAAGTCCGCAGTGACAGGTTCGCGAGGATTCTTCCACGGTGGTACAGGTTCCTCCTCCGTGACATCCTTCGCACGGCTTCGTGAGGGGGCGTTTCGCACGATCGTCCAATGTTTTCGCTTCGGAGGCCTCGTGCGCCCGGGTTGTTTGGATGTTGACGCGGAGGCAGATAGTGTAGACGGAGTTTGCACTGTCTCTACGGGCAGTATATTCACAGGAGCAGGTAGAGGAGAGCGGGAAGGATTGGATGATTCAAGAGGAGGAAAGATAGGGTCTAGGAGGGGACGAGAAAGAGGTTCGGGTACAAGGCCTGAAAACATGGAGAACGGATCCTCCACTGTGCGTTCTATGTGAGTACACATCTAGGAAATACGCTATTGTCAAAAACTCACTCTCCCAGTAATCAAGACTCCCTTCCGCAGTGAGAGGAGGACCGCTCTTCTCGATCCTCATCCGTTCCTTCTTTGTGCGGTAACGTTTGCCTATAAGCACGAACCCGTAAGTATCTCTGATGAATGAAATACGAACAGGATCTTACCCTTCAGTTTAAGTGCAAGCATGAGCTCTGCCCAATCTGAGCCGGGCGGGAATGCACCAAGTCCATCTTTGGCACCAGGGAGCCCGCCATCCGATTCGAGACTCTCAGACAACGGGCCAGGCAGTTTCTTNCCCCTTCGCTCGTTTCCCACCGCCGCCTTGTGGGTAAGGGGAACCCGCGCGGCTGTCGTCTACCTCCATAGGCGTGCCCATGGTCTTGTCAATCGGGGTACCGGCGGCATTGGAGACGTCATCATCGTCGACGTTGACGTTGACGGGCTCTTCGTCCTTCTCAATCTCGATGTTCCAGTCGGTCTCGTACTCGATAACGGTAGCAGCAGCCTTCGCGATATGCTCGAGAGCATAATTCTCGATGCGCTCTGCTTCGGTGTAGTATATGCTACCTTGCGGATTGAATGTCTTCGCATTGTTCGTCACGAGTCGTAGATCTGACTGCAGGGGGATTAGTATCTGTGCGACTGGAGGATATAGCGAAAGCAGAAAAGCAAAGCGCAGCAGACTGAACGTGTGTGGTGCAGATCAAGCGAAGTGTGGACGAGAAGAAAAAAGGGTCTTCGACTAAAGAGCTATCGCATACAGGCTGGTGCCGACGACCAGACCTCAGACAGTGATGCAATTGCTGTTGTCGAACGATTCCAAGAAGCAAGGGCAATAAAAGTGATGCGTGATGGACACTACGGGATGATGCACGAATGTCCCTGAGAAGACGAGTGCGAACAGATTGGATAGTTCGCGCTCGCGAATCGCTATGAGGACCTTGCGATGCATGCCTGCCACATTCCGAGATGAGAGTCTCTTCATGCAGTACATCGCCGGTCTTCGTAGTAACATTTGGGCGTGGTGATATGGGTGGATGTAGAAAGAAAGAAAAAGATGTGCACATCGAGGCCAAGGGTCGACACTCACTGCAAACTCCTCCAAGGTCCTGTACTTGCCCTTTTCCACCTTCACGGACATCGTGCCTAGGTCCATCGGGTGCTTGATGACATCTGAATACCCAGGCACCTGTGCGGGGTCAACAGGTTGCAGAAAGAATGCGTAGTCATCTTTCCTGCGCGCATACATGAGTCTCAGCAGCTTCAGTGGGCCAATGTGCTACGACTCACTTCTTGATTTGTGCGATGAGCTTTGTGAGGACCTCTTTCAGTGGTTTTAGCTTGATGGGTCTAGGTGCCTTGGCCTTTACGGGCTCCTCGTAGCTGAGTTTGATCTTTTTCTTGGACTTTTGAGCCTTGACGGCGCTGAGGGGTGGGAGGACAAAAGTAAGGCCTGAGGAGGACTTGTTCGCATGGCCAGAGCTCTCTGCGTGGTCGTCGTGTGCAGAAAACGAGGACGGGCCCATTTCTCAGACTTTGCGTCGTCGACGTTTGCGGTTCGGCCTGGCGGTCTCTCTCCGGCCGTGATTGGCTCACAGGGGCTCCGGTCGCCGGCCGGTCTCCCATTTCCCAGACCGGCCGGCTTGGTGGGGCTAGTCCGGCCAACTCGGAGCGCGTGGCAGTGTATTGGCCACGTGCCATGACGCAGTGCCTTCTGGCCATGGTGCACCGCGCTGTGCCCGCAGTTGCTTGTCCTGCGTTTTGCACCTTTCCTCCGTACGACCATCCACGACCCTCACGAACTACTCCCGGTCTCTCTCTTTTCGCTCTTTTACGCCGCTCAGTAGATTTTAAACGCAAGAATTCTAAGTCTGCTTGGTGAGTAGATCATTCTGCTCAGAATGCGAAGCTGTGTTGGGCGTGGCGACTGCAGCCGCAGGTGATTTGCATGCCACATCTGCCATCTTCGGTGGCGCGCATGTATATGGCTCAGGGAACATACCGACGCACAAAAGGGCGACCAGATTGACGCTCCTGTACGTGCACTGACCACGGCCTGACACATTTTCTCAACACCATGATATCTTCAGAATCATTCATGATATGACCATATACTGACCACTCGTATCTAGCTACAATGACTATTACGTCGCAACCGTACTCCGTTCCAGCTCCTTCTCTCGTTTACCGTGAAGAAAACGAGAAGGCTTGCCCACATGGACACAACGGAATGCCCGCAGCGGCTCGACGCTGTCGCTGCGAGAACGCGAGGTCCCGGCGTATCATCACGGCCCTCCTTCTGGCTGCCTTCTCCCTCGCGTTTTTCCTCTTCATCTCATGTCTCTGGGATGTCGCATTCAATGAGGCATCTTGGTTAAGCTCTCTCGGCCTTGCAGAAGATGGCTCGGGGAGCGCCTGGACGGCGATGAGCGGGTTCATCAAGAGGCAGGCTATCGATAACGGCAACGGACAGGATACGTTTGTACATCGGAAATGTACGTGCGATCGCGACGTCAATTAGCCTTACCTAGCCTCACCTACATACCAGATTACCTCATCATCGTATTTGTCGGCTTGTTCCTTGTGTTCTTGGCCGCTATATGTCTCAGTGCTTGGTGTTGCCGAGGTAGGTTTCGGGCGTTCCTCGTTATCGAGGTGGACACTACTGACATTCGGTATGAACAGGTGCTTTCGAGAACCCGCTATGCTGCCCATGCTATGTTTGCGCGTGGTGTGGTGGTTTGGGTACGTTGTACAGATTTGTGCGTCATTCCCGACACTGAAACTTCCCCCTACACAGCTTGTCTCGAGTGCATTGGTTGCGGTTTGTGTGCCGAAGGTATCGATAACGCTTGAAGCTGGCTCTTCGCGCAGTCTTGGTCGGTTACGCCTTCTGAATCTCGATTATTCCCGGACACTTCACAGACTTTTTGTGATTCCCGCATTGCGATGCACCGGACACTTTCTGAACGCTATAGCTATACCATGGACACGACTTTCATACTGTTGTAGTGATACCTGTTTGCTTTGTAGTAATCGTTGTTGACAGTTATACTACAATTCTGACGTTCGTTTAGCGGAGTTCACTAAATGGCGATGATGGACTGCCTCGTGGTGTCCAAGTACTTATCACGTTATCATCCGACCTTTACGTCCATATTCGCAGGGCCATGCAGCTGCGCCTCTTGCACTGTATCTGCCAGGTCAGTCGCCCTAAAGCCATTCAATACCAGCGAGGCTGTGAGCAACACGCTTAGTGCATGAGCGTGGACTGAACCCAATGATCACTCCCACATAGCGCTCATCTGCAGGTAGTCCGCGATCCTCGTCTTGGCTGTAGGCCAGCCCATATACCTCAACTTCGCCTCATGCCACCACCACTGCTACGACGTCTCGCAGGGCTCGCCGTCCGGTCGGCGGGCCCAGCGGATACGCAGCCGTACTTTGCAGCAGAAAGAGTATCATGGCTGAGCCCAAACGACACCCTCTCCATCCTCATGATCATCGGCGGCGACATCGTCCAGCGCGCCGTCGCCCAGCTCGCAGGGAGCGGCCCCCTCACGCCCTACTGGCACTTCGCCCCCGTCGCATTCTCGTTCGGGTGGCTCGCCTACTCCGTCTCCGCGCTCACGTCTGCTGTCGGCGACGGTCGACTCCTGCCCCAGCCGGACTGCGCGATCCACGTCGTGAACGCCAAGACGGGCTATCGGCGCCAGAACGCGAGCTGGGTCCTCGGGCGGCTCGTGCGCGACCACGAGAAGCGCAAGTTCAAGGACGGCTCGCTCAACGTCGCGTTCTACCGCACCGTCAGCGGGCATAAAGCGGGCGTGCCGGCGCGCGACTGGGTGTACTGGAGCGGCGTGCTCGTCATCCTCGCGCAGCTCACGATCTCCGTTATCCCCGGGGCTTTACATGGGAACTGGATCGTCCTCGTGGTGACCGTCGGGGGTACCGTACTCGCACTACTGGGGAGCGGCCTTCCACAATGGCGCGAGGAGAAATACGCGGCACGCGAAATCGACTCGAAGAAGGGACCGGAGGTCGTATGTCTTACGCGTGGAAACGGGAGCACGTTCGCCATGGTGGTCATCAGCGAGACCGGTATCCGTCTCGAGGACCTCGCAGGGGGCCGCGACAAGCGGCGGTGGACGACGTCCGTCATGTCCGCGCTGCTGAGCATCCTGTGGATCGTTCTCCTGCTTACCGTGGAGGGCCTCAACGGCGACGCGTGGTACTTGCTCGCCATTGGTGGTCTTGGGATGGTGCAGAACGTTGTCGCCGCGGGCGCAGAGCGAAGCGCGAGCGCGCTCGGGTTCCATTTCGCGCCTTTCGACAAGACGAAGGACCTGCTCCATAAAGACAAGGTCATGGAGACGCTGATGGCGGCGGAGGAGCGCCAGACGGGCGTCGGGCTGGCGATGCTCAAGCTCTTCTTTCCSGGAGACCTGCGTCCGCACGAGAAACAGTTTTGGGAYARGAAGAAGGCTGAGAAGGCTGCGAGGGAGTTGGCCGCGAAGGGCGCGACTGCGANTGNNNNTNCGNNGNNNNAGAAACCAAGTTCTCAAGATAGGCGACTGCGAGGTGCTACGCTCGTCGCCRCACCAGAGCCCGCGGAGAAGTCGAAGGCGAGCTCGCTCGATATTACTGAAGAATCTGTGCCAGCGCGCCCGATGTCCCCATCATCCTTGCCCTYCCTTCCATACGAYTCSAACGCTCCGAGCAGCCAGATACCACTCACGAAATCCTAGACGRCKAAGTCCMTGTGCTTCATATCRCGAATCCCCACTGTNNNGNTNNTACGATYATCCTACGAATCTAATATCCACGAGTCACAACCTCGATACCACCACCACTACACATGAAAATGCCCACGTCCACACCTYCGGGRCGGCTGTATCCATCTGTTRACTCTGCATTATGTATGTACCGCTTCCAYCTACAATGTACGTTCCGGTTGTGCAATRTTAGACGSCCTCCGTTGATGTTTATAGCGTGCGANNTTNGKRAAGCGTCCCCACCATACAATCGTCCTYCTGCACAAAAATGGCTKGGACCCACCRGCGTTWCATGTGTGGTGTKGCCCTGGTTTAGCGCTTCGATCGCACACGTTCTTCAGTCGCCTGACSAAGCAGAAGGGRGGCATAACCGTGTTCCCATACATCCGGCCTTCCCCATGYCTCCATGTTATACTGAAATCAAACGGTACGTAGYTCATTGCTGTCCTATAACGAAYTCTTGCTCAACGGTAARCCTACCTCGGYACGCTACTRGAAGATGCCTGAACTGGTRGCTTGTTGGCGTTATGGGCCATCCACCTCGTGGTGTCGTKGTGCGCAGCTTTCACCACKCAAACGAGTGTATGGRCCGTCTACCTACAGGAGAGTATGCGATCTCCAAGCACAGCGTTACCACAATCCTGCCTTCCGCTCGGATGCAGCACCTCACTTGCTAGATCGTTGTCCAACCCTTTAGTAGCAGCGAGGCTGTGAGCAACAYGCCGGTCCCATGAGTGTGGCATKAACTTCATTATAGCGCCTACAACTACTGTGAGTATCAGGAGCGTTGACAGAGCTGGNNNCARAAGCACTGACCCGTAACCCTCATCCGAGCTCCCATGCCTCCACCACTACTCCGACGCCTCGCAGGCCTCGCAACCCGGTCGGCAGAGCCGGCCAATGTTCAGCCTTACTTTGCGGCAGAACGGACATCCTGGCTGAGCCCGGACGACACGCTCTCCATCCTCATGATCATCGGCGGCGACATCGTCCAACGCGCCGTCGCCCAACTCGCAGGGAGCGGCCTCCGCACACGCTACTGGGACTTTGCCCCCGTCGCTTTCTCGTTCGGGTGGCTCGCCTACTCCGTCTCCGCGCTCACGTCCGCTGTTGGCGACGGTCGRCTCYTGCCCCAGCCAGACTGCGCCATTCATGTCATCAACGCCAAGACAGGCTATCGGCGCCAGAACGCGAGCTGGGTCCTCGGACGGCTCGTGCGCGATCACGAGAAGGATAAGCGCGAGGACAAGTCGCTGAACATCGCGTTCTACCACACCGTGAGCGGGGAGGGTGCACCGAAGGCAGGCAAGCCCACGCGCGACTGGGTGTACTGGTGCGGCGTATTCGTCATCTTCGCGCAGCTCGCCATCGCCATCGTCCCTGGAGCTTCGCATGGAAATTGGATCGTGCTCGTGGTCACCGTCGGAGGCACCGTCCTCGCGCTCCTGGGGAGCGGCCTTCCACAATGGCGCGAAGAGAAGTACGCTGCGCGTACGATTGATAAAGGCCCTGAAGTCGTATGCCTCACGCGAGGGAATGGAAGCACCTACGCTATGGTCGTCATCAGCAAGACTGGGCTCCGCCTTGAAGACCTTGCGGGAGGACGCGACAAGCGGCGGCAGATGACATCCGTCATGTCTGCTGTGTTGACCGTTCTATGGGTCGTTCTCCTTCTCACCGTGGAGGGCCTAGACGGCGACGCGTGGTACTTGCTCGCCATTGGTGGGCTCGGGATGGTGCAGAACGTCGTCGCAGCGGGCGCAGCGCGGAGCGCGGGCGCACTGGGGATACATTTCGCGCCTTTCGACAAGACCAAGGACGTCGTCTGCAAAGACAAGGTCATGGACTCGTTGATGGAGGCAGAGGAACGCCAGGCGGGAGTCGGACTGGCGATGCTCAAGCTCTTCTTCCCGGGAGACCTCCGACCACGAGAGCAAGAGTTCTGGGATATGAAGAAGGCTGAAAAGTCACAGGCGGCAAAGGTGGTGATAGGGAATGGCAACAGTTCGTCGCCGATGTCCGAGACGAATGCCCCTCAGAGTGGACTGCCACCGCAAGGCGACGGGCTCCTCGCGGTACCCGGACTACAGTCTGTCACGAAAACCNGGGGGAGGCTCCCTGACCAGTGATTTCAGCGAGAAGTCTCTCCAGTCACGATCAGCGTCATCGTCTTCGATAGCTTTGCCTTTGGGCCCGAATGGTTCGTCCAGCCAAGTGCCGTTCACGAAACCATAGACGTCCTACCTCATACCCTTTGCAATGCCCTACATCACGATTCCAAGCTCTAATTGTTATTTCGGTGTCTCGCACGATCGGATAAACACTCACATTATACTATCGTATTTATTCATTTCCTGCGTCTGCCTCTCTAATGGTTCCCGTTCACGTTGTATTCATGCGAGGTGATATCCAATTTCCCCATAGGAGAATGTCCCCACACAAAACCATCAACACCTCGATGACATTCCGGGTTGGCTTACCGGGACTGCGCTTGACTTTGGGAACACCCACTAATCCACAACCTTCCACAGTACCCCCGGTGTCCGAAACCGCGAACACGGTCATGAATCGGGCATGGATACAGTTTCTCTATTCTCTAGATAGTGCTACAGACTTCTTCATGGTGTGATGAGCGCCAAGTATATCGGATGGGCCTGGTAACATTACCTATAAATGATCACAATGATGGCGTAACCGGCGTTGCGGTGCCAGACGCTGGTTGCGACGCAGAAGTGGTGCTTGGGGACGGGACGTCACCAGTTGGATCTTTCAAGTACGCCTTGAGAAAGTTTCGCCAGTTCGCCTTCGAGGGCACGAAATGGCCTAGGAAGGGCTAGAGTGAGATCGCGGCACCGTGTATGCGTGGTTTGCGTGAGGTGGCGGACACCCCAGACGCACCTCCGTCGTGCCATTCTACACGCTTGTTACTGGAGACATCTACGAGCGTCTTTGATCGTTCTTCTACCACAATGACGTCCGTGCGTCCGAGTATGTGGAGCGTAGGCGTTGAGTAGGAAGGCAAGAAAATAGAATCGCAGAGGGGACTCTTAGGCCGGAAGCCCGCGGCTGCTATACAGAACTTGCTGTCGCGTCACAGTGAGATCACTGGTATGTCTACCACAGGTTGGGTCACTCACAATGGCGGATGGGGTGCTTTGCCGTCTACTAAGAAAGGCGGAAACACTTCCGGTTTCTCGAGCTGTTCTTGTCGTAAGAACAGTTCCTGGAACGTAGCGAGTTGACTGACGTACCAAAGCCGCCATCAATGCAGCCATAGCTGCACCTTGGCTATTTCCCAGTGATCGATCCAGTCTTCAGCGGAGCTGGCGACCGATCTGCTGTGAGACTTACCTGAATCCGAAGATGCCCTAGGTAAGAAGTCAGACACAAATCTCACAGAAGTGCAATGATAGGCTGACCTCATATGTATCTTTGAGTAAATATTCGCGAATAAGCATTATAGAGTCCTCTAGGCCAACCGTCTTGGTTCTCGCAGCGTCGACGTTCCACCAGCCTCTGGGTGCCAAGGCTGGATCCGCCTCGGTCGCAGCTTCCGGCGCACCTAGGTCATCTAGAGATGATGACTCATTCGTAGAGCGGAATGCCTCAGCAAGATCAGCGGGTGTTAAGACGTGTGGGCCGTCCACAAAGACTGTCAAGGCATCCCAGTCAGGATAATCCACGGGATGGATCGTAGAATGGCAAATATTACCGAAATCTATATCTTTGCCACAGGCCTTTCGCAGAGCACCCAACTGTAATTTTGCGTTAAGCAAGCGTCTTAAACACGTGTAACATTATGACTAACGCGCTTGCTGAAGATAGTCGCGTTCTGTGCGTATCTGGGGAATCGGTGAGCAAACTGCGAATCTGACCACATGACGGAACCTCACCCATGGAGCATCAGCACTTTCTTGGAGGCCATGTTTTCTAAGAAGTATCAAAGGGCCAGTGTTAGAATGTAGGATAGATGCGGGTGGTGGTCAACAACCAAGAATCCCTCGAATGTGTTTTCGGGGATCCTTCGGAGGGCCGGCCGCCATTGCCTTTTCCGGGTTTTGCCTAATAAGCGCCCACTAGCGCCCGGCGAGACTCTTGAATTCGAATCTCTCCGACTCCAGTCTCCCTCAACCTCCTCTTCCTCAAGTTCTCAGTTGGCCTTTTGTTACAGTGCAATTTAAATCAAACAAAGTCTCTCTTCTGATTCTGACCTCTAGCCAGGATGTGGAGCCATGTTATATTGTGTATAATGGCGCGATCACCCTCATCAAAAAGTTGCTGGCGAGGAGTGTACTGCTAGTAGTCGGGTTTTGGATGTGGGTCCAACGCAAGATTCACTTCCAAAGACGACTGTTATTGGTCCATTCAATCCGCCTCTTGATTGTGTGTACTGAACTTGTAGTCTTGTGCAGTGTTGTCATTGACGGGGTCACTGACCGGTCGATCAAAAGGTCAAGTCAACGGTCAACCGCGTCAAGTCAATGATTGACCGGTCAAGACAGACGGCCGAATTTCCGAAATCAATTAGTCAGCATGCGAGGCGGCGGCCGAAGGACGGTGATGGTCGAACTCAAGCTCTTCCTGGGAGCAAGTTGCGTGTACTTATGACAAGCATGTATGTACTTGGCCATAAGAGAACGGTTATAAACATTGTCTGAAGATGTCGAGCTCGTTCAGGGCCAGGGCCATGATATAAGAGCTTGCATATTAGCATTAACTTATAGATGTAGTTACGAGGCTAATTGCGGACACCACAGGCTTTCCAAAGGAATTCAAAGTCGTACCGCTGTCACTATTCGCCAGCGCAATCTCCGTGGGGTCGCTTACAGGCTCCTAATACGAGAGGAAACGACTTCGACGCGCTGTAAGAGTACTGGCAGAGGAAGGTGGGATGGGGTATATCAAACGCGCCGGATTCGCGCCGGGCTGCTCGCGCAGAATGATGAAGCCCCCGATGAGCCGCTGGTAGCCCAGCGAGACGTGCACGGTAGAGGACGCGGAAATCATGGGCAATGGGATACAGATAGGCTTAGGTTCGCGCAACTACAGGTCCACGGGTCGCGATCTGAACAAGCTCGTCAGGGCCGAGGACCTAAGCCTAAGGGCCAGAAATTAGATTGTCCCCCTATNGGGGGCTGTTGCATTTTGAGAGGTGTCAGCAACAGGCTCCGAGGAGACCAACGGCGCCGCATGAAAATCCGTCCACAACACAGGCTCTGTCCGCCCGACTAGCGCAGTGGCGGGTGGCTGATATCGTGGTTGCCAAAACAGGATCGCCGCCATGGCCGTGGCAACAGGTCACGTGAACCTTGACCGGTCATTGACGGGGGTCAGTGACCGGTCGATGGGGGTCAAGTCAAAGACCTTGACTTTCTTTGACTCGTTGACTTGACGTCAGACAACACTGGTCTTGTGCGGTGGCCTTCCACCGAATACGATCAAGAGCGTGAGTGCGGTTCATTTGCGAGAGGCACGGAGTATTTGTCATCTAACTCCGTGCTCGTCCAGCTGAACGAGGCAGGTTAGGCCCACCGCCGTGAGAGCGGGGACTACACCAATGACATTGTAGAACGCTGGATGTGTTGTCGACCACACCTACGTTGTCAATCTGCAATATGGCGTCGAAGTCTGTGCACACCGAGTCCGACATCACGCAAGACGTCCAAGCCGGCTGCTTTTCCGGGCTGTTCAGGTTAAGAAACAAAAGTGACGCGAAGAATGAATTCTCGAAGGATCGTCAAAGCCAAGTCACTCAAGAGTCATTGAGCTCGGAGGCTGACACGTCCGAGTTGGTGAGTTTAAATGTCGCGGAACAGAGGTTCCTTGCTAACCACATCTTTCGCTGTTCCATTGTTACTGCATAGCCTGCCTACGTTCAATATCCGTATGGCTGGTACGGCGGATATGAGGAGCAACGTGCTCCTGTTGACCAAGTGGCGGAGAAGCCTCCATCCTACGATGAAGATGTCTTCAGGCCCGACGTTGTGTCCACAATCGAGAGCAAGCTAAAAGAGCTCTCTCCCTCTCTCCGCCAGTTGAGCCTTGATATCTGGAGTAGGTTTTCTCAGTTGTCCCATTGTCAGGGTCATGCTCATCCTGTGCGAACCCCTCCTCCATCAGACCATCCAGAGATCATGTGGGAAGAAAAGTAGTGCTCAACCATTCTTCCGTTCGCGTTCCGCACTCACATTCTAACTATTTTCCAGGTATGCGCACGACAGACTGACACAATTTATGTCCTCGCATGGCTTTTCGGTAACGCCTCACTACTTGGGCATCGACACCGCCTTCCGAGCGGCATACACACACTCCCCCGATGGAAAGCCACTCAAGAGCGCTCGTGTCATCGGTGTCAACTCGGAGATGGACGCTCTTCCTGGCATCGGACATGGATGCGGGCATAATMTCATCGCCATGTCGGGCGTGGCAGTCGCCCTCGCTATCAAAGCAGTTCTGGAGCAGCACGCCATTGCCGGGACCATAGTCCTACTCGGAACACCCGCCGAAGAGGCAGGAGGAGGGAAGATCAAACTCCTTGAGCGTGGTGGATACGACGAAATGGATGCTTGCATCATGTGAGTGCGATAATGCTAGGGACATTATTGATATCTCACCGCTTGACCAGGAGCCATCCTTCGTCGGGGCCCGACAACTTCTCTGCAATTTGGCCCGGGGTAGCATGTCAGCCTATCGACGTGGAGTTCTTTGGGCATGGGTACGTGTGAGAGATGTTCGACGTACTGAGTCCGTGCGCCTCACGTCTCCTCGGAAAGCGCACACGCCGCCAGTGCCCCGTGGGAGGCCCAGAATGCACTGGACGCAGCGTTCGTTGCCTACGCCAGCATTTCGGCCTTGCGCCAGCAGATCAAACCCGACCAACGCGTGCACGGCATTATCGTCGGAAGGGACTGGGCTCCGAATGGTGAGTAGTGGTCCCGACGCCATCGCGGCAACTGTGCATGCAGTTCATCATGCATCATGCCAGTAATCCCCGATTACGCCAAGTTGCGCTACATCGTCCGCGCTTCGAACTGGGCTGAGCTTGAAGCTCTTCGCAAACGCGTTAGAGCGTGCTTTGAGTGCGTATGGTTAGTTGGCATGTGTGCCTGGTCGAATGTTCTGACAAGGTGTCCTGTGGTCGTGAAGCGCTGCGGCGCTTGCCACTGCATGCAAGATCCAAGTCACACTGGGCGCAGGGTACTTTGAACTTCGAAACAACGACGTCTTGGGTGCGGTTATAGAGTCCGTACAAGCTATAGGCGGTGTGTTGACGGATTATGCGTGAATGTAGGAAGAGAATACGCCAATGTGGTGGGCAGGAAGTACGGTATGACGACAGTCAGCTCGAGTGAAGGAGCTAAATTCTCGACAGACTTCGTAAGCATCATCTCGCTCTCATAGCGTGTGCTGTTCAGCTGACAACGTCGTTCAAGGGCAACGTGACTCACGGTAGGACTATACACCCCGTCATTCGTGGCAGCTAGCTTACTTGGTACTGCCTCGTCTGTCAGCGCTCCCTGCTCTTCATCCTGCTTACTCCATTCCGACGGAGCCGAATGGCAGCAACCACACGCCTCAGTTCGCCAGGGCAGCGGCTACTCCTGAAGCACATGCTGCCACTCTGAAAGTGGCAACTGGGCTGGCTGCCACAGGTGTCAGGGTTCTTGCGGATGCAGAATTTGCCCGACGGGTCAGTACTGTTTGCATTTGTCTTGGGTAAGATATGATCTGACTCGTTGAAACCGGCAGGTGACGAAGTATTTCGAAGACAACAAAGCCTCTACGTCTTCTTGAAGCCTGCGCGAACTCGGAAGTCACCCGTTCACGAGGCTTGGCAATGCCATGCACATGTCTTCGTGGCCATGCTGTGTAGTTTCAATCGAATAACTAGCCAATATAGACTTCTTCGGGTGCCATGCTGGTCTTTCGCGGCCTTCTCGCAATAGCATCCCGACACCCGTATCGGTACCTGATATCCACGCTCAGAACTCATGCGATTGTGATGCAGTGATTTATCCGAGTACATGTCGCTCTGTACACCGCTATTGCTCGCCCAGGTGTCTGTCCAGCTCTTCGTGCAGAAGGTTCTCATCGAGCGGCGCTGAACACAGCCGGCGCTTGAGGGGAAGCGCGTGGCGGTACCGCCCCTGCGCCGCGCGGCTCGGAAGTCTCTGGGCGCGCGCGTAGTGCCGAGCGCTGCGACTCCACAGCACAGTACTCACTACCATCTCGCTGAGCCCAGCCTGTCGTCCTCCGTGTCCTTGCATTCCGCAAGTACAGTGCTTCGGAGTTGATATCTACAGATAAACTTGGTGCCGAAGGCGGCTGCCATACACAACTTCATAGCCCCTCTGCTCCCCAAATTGCATATGAGGCGACGCCTCTCAGCGTTTGATCAGTGCACAACTTCCCTCGAACCTAGCTGAGACGAACATCACTATCACCCTCACCATGGACAAACTCATCTCTTTGTGCTCTGATGTGTACCAACTGAACCCTAGCCTTGTTCTACCCGTGCTCATGGCCCTCGGGACCGATGTGCTCCGGCGCGCCCAGGCCATCCCGGATATATCTCCCCTCACCATTGGGTGGCCCGAGTTCCTTTTAACTCTCCTCGCACGGGGCCGGCCTGACCTCCTGGTTGAGCCTCCGTGCACGGTCATCAATGCGAAGTCGGGTTACGCACGGACTAACCGCTCGCCCGTGCTGGAACATCTCCTTCGTAGCCACACCAACGACTCCACCCGCGGCGGCCTTACCGTCACCTTTCTGACCACCTCTCAGCGCCCGGGAACGCCCTCTTTTGACGGGGTATCCTACGCCGCCATCGCCGTCACCGCTGGACAGCTCAGCCTCGCCACCATCCTGCCTCTCATCGGCCAAAGTTCCGAGAATGTCTTCAAGGCCACGTTGGCCGGTACCCTCCTCTCGAACGCCGTGAGCTACCTCCTGCGCCGCCACCAGCTCAAACAGATCCTCTCCGCTCGCGATGTTCCCGAGAAGCGCCGCGACATTACTTGCATCACCAGTGGCAATGGTAGTGCCGAAGCCGTGGTCATCGTCACCGAGGGCGGAGGAGTGCGCATCGAGGATTTGGCTGCGAGCCGCGCCAACGATCTCGGTTCTGGAACCACCCTCGCCATTGCGTCGCTCATCACGCTCTGGACAATCTTCCTTTTGTCCCTCACGACCCTCGACCGGGTTGACGCGTGGTGGATGCTTGCCCAGTGCGGCATTGGAGCAGCTTACACCGTCTTCGCCGCTAGACAGTGGCGCGGGGGCTCTGCGCTAGGATTTAGGTTTACGGAGAAGAAGGTTGTGCGAGCGGACAAGGTCATGGAGACGCTGATGAAGGCAGAGGAGATAGAGCCCGGGGTGGGATCCACGCTTCTCCCTATTTACTTCCCTGGGCCGTTGAGGCCTGACGAGGAGCTGTGGTGGGCGGAGAGAAAGCAAGCTCCCAAAGCCGCGATGTGAAGGAAGCTCTGCGCGCGACGGCCAATTCACCTTACCTATGCCTCCCTTCGTCCAGAGGATCGTTCGTAGTGTAGAGTCCAGGGTGTAGATGTTCGTAATGTACTGCATTTGCATTGTACTGTAACTGCTATAAATATATCTAACACTGGGACGCAAAAGCTCGAGACTCGAGTACTACGTCCGCGGCCGCTAGCTCTAGCTGGGTTTCGTGACAAGGCGACTGTGCATCGCTCTCAACCAACCTGATCCTCTTGAAGTTGCACATAACGATATGCCTCACAAATGACTCTACCTGTTCTGCGCGTACAATGATCGGGCGTCATGGATACGAATAGAAGATGCACGAATCGATCATCCCATATCGAATTGTCGCCAAGGTATCGACAGACGATCTCAAACATAGACCCAACCTAACCATGCCTAACAGTACCGTACAGGAGACTGGCGAACTCGTTCATGGACATGACAGTCGTTAAGGTGCCCCTGTCCCCCTAGCACGTCTGAGTGCGTCGGAACAACCGCACGAGCCATTGCACGAAGCGCTAATCTTCGTCATCTTCAGAGTCGGAATCGTCCGTCCGTTCGTTGTCTAAGCCCAAGGGAATAATGGGAACCGACTGTGACCCCTTTATCTTCGTGGAATATTGACCGGTCGATCTATCGATCCGAGCGCTACCGTGATCCTTGTTCATGGGGTATCGGTCGCCAGACGGATCACGGTCTTTCGGCCATGTTAAGTTCATGAAATGATCGAGAAGTGCTATGAAGGCGTCGTGTGTCTGGACTTTGGCGGCATCCTCATACTCTTTTGCGGTGGGAATGCGGGCGGTGATGTCTTTCTGATAGTAGATGTCAAGAGAGGAAAAGGATTCGACACGAGCGTCCCCCTCTTCATCGCTCGCGCTGATCGCATCGTCTTCGTCGTCTTCGTCAGGGTCAGGGAGAAGTGGAGCAGGAGGAGTCGCTTGTTCCAACTCGGCTTGGTACGTCCGCACGATGTGATTGGCATGGAACCAGCGAAGTAGCTTTCGCAGCAAGCTATCCATGTGTCTCCCAAACAGGACCTTTGTCCCATCACCCGTCTTGAGGACGCCGTTCGATAGCACAGCCTCCTTCCGAAAGCCGCAGCGCCATTCATTGTCGTAGCAATTGAACTGGTCAAAGTACTCGTCGATGAATGCGCCGACCTGAGGCTCATCGAGGTTGGACATAAAGTAACGAACAGCATAGTATAGGATGACGTTGAAAAACGCCTCCAGCTCGTCACATATTTCGACTGGTTTGTTGTGGTCATTCAGGAGCGCCACGGACATAAATTGCCACGTTCCCTGCAGCGGGTTAATTGAGTACCTTTCGCGAAGATAGGTAGGAGCATATTTGACGTACAGATCTCATAGGCTGCCGCGGCGACTTTATCGGAGCGTCGACGGGCTTCGATAGCTCCCAGTCACAGAGGAGCCCTCTCCAAACCACCTTCCAGGAGCCGTTCTTACACCGTTGAAGTTTAGGGATCATCACGATATTGCTTCCACTGATGTCCCGATGGAGGCGTGGCGTAGGCCCTTTCAAAGCCATCGAATGCGCTGATAATGTCCGATCGGTGAGTACGATTAGACACACAGACGCATACTGCGTCGCTCACCTATGAGGCAATTGGAAATGACATGAATGAGGTTCTTCCCTGTAGGACAGTCTCTCAGGGGCATGCCTATTTCCTTGACGACCAGTCGAGCATGTTTGTGTGGGCGCAGCGGGCAGTCTCCATCGTACGGTGGTCTCGATGAAGCTGCACCGTCCTCAGTCAACTGATCCTGAATACCCGACATGCTCCGAGTGTTAGATGATGCAGTAGCGAAAGCGAGTTTTCGGTCGGAACGTACGTGTTTCTTAGCCCACCTCCATACCCTCGGAGAAACAGTCCGTTGGCCAGGAAGGTCACCGTGACAGCGCAACGTCGGGATGTGCGGGACTTGAGCCTTGTTGAGGGCCTGTAGAACGTCGCCCTCGGGCTCAATACCAAAGTAAGCGACCCGCCAGCAATCCTTCAGCCAGGCAAACTCTCCTGTCTGCCTGTCCAGGGCAGCAAAAGCCTGCGTTCCACGGCCCATCGCCCCCTTGGCGCAGAAGATCGGTCTACCAACCAGGTACTGCCGAGTCGTAGTGCCATCGGGGACGTCAAGAACGTAGCGAGGTGCATCACACTCAAGAGAGGCCTTGAACAAGTCCCGAACATATCGATAAACGACTTGTCCGTCGCGAGGAAGACTATTCACGTCGATGTGACTTGATTCGTGCTCGACGTCGGATTCACGAGGTTGCGCCATATCGTCCATGAACTTGTAGAGAGGATTCGACGAGTAAATGCGGTGGGCAGTGGGATCTAGACCAAGCTGCTCGTCGGAGCACTGAGACATACGCCAGAGGATTTGACAAAATAGCTCCCAGTTAGCACAATAGTCAAACGAGACTGTAAGGACGACACCAGATCTATCCCAGCGAGTGAGACGGCAGTTCATCCCATTGACATGGAGTAAGAAGAATGCGACACGTCGCTGAGCGGCGAAGGCCAACTCAGCATAGGTGCTAGTAATCTGCCCGCACGCACTCTCACATGAGCTTGCTTCGGAACAGGAGTCGGTGTCATCCGAGAATGGGTCGCATTCGTCCCCCCGACGCTTGAACTCGACGACAACGATCTGATCCGCAGGGCGGAGTTCGACATCTTCGGGAACAGGTGTGTCAGGATTGTTGGTGCGGTGGAAAGCACCGTCGATCTTCAGCGTGCTATCCTTACTAGACTTGTGGGCGCACTTTCTAAACGCCAGACCCGGAGTCAGATCGTGTTCTTCAACGGCTGCGGCCTGAGTAAGGTATCACAATGAGCGTGAAGAGGTTGGATGATCGCAATGATACATACGAATGCTGCCTCTATATCCGTTTCTTCAGCTTTCGCGTTGACAAGGGTGGCAATCTGTGTGAATGGGTTGTTGATGGGGATATGAGGAGAACCGGTTCCCGGCGGACTTGGCCAAAATTTGTTGACGAAGTAATCGACAGGAACGCATACTGCCTTGTCAACCATATCGTCTGCCACGTAGTACAGTATCTCTGGCGGGGAGGAGCCTGAATGACGTTGAACATCGAACTGCCTTTTTAGGCATGGCGCTTATCCGCATTTCCCTCCTAGTAAGCGCAGTAATCCATCAGGTTTAAGCGCTTATATGTAGTAAACACCGGCATCCGGTTCGCCACTGTCTTCAACTTGTATCGCGACTCGCGAGACTCGAGTGGCAGCCTAGCAACGGTATACGTAGGTTGGATATCAAGCACATAAGCTTCAGGTAGGACTGTTTCCTGCTCTTGTTCACTGATGTACTCATAGGCGTTATAGTCATACGCGGCGGGCTGCGGCGTCTCGACTTCGAGTATGTCAACTCTTACTTTCCGCGGAACTCGTTTCCTTGCAACCAGGAAAGATCAGTACGAGACTGTAGTGTTATATCATGTCTCATCCCGTTGATTCATTCTTTCCTTAGGCTTGAAGAGACGCATCCAGACCCTCTCAGGGCAGATACCCTGCACGGCCCGTTTTATGGGACTCATCCGCCGCGTTGTGCGTCGTCGGCGGATCCAACATCTCCAACTGGAAGGACTCGCCTCCTGAATATTATACGAGAACGCGAAGGAGAGCTGATGAGCTTGTACGCCCTCGCGAACGCCGCCGCCTCCATCAACCGTCTTCCCATAGAACTCTTGGCTGAGATTTTCCTGCACGTGAAGAACCACCACATTCAAGTCTCTGGCACAAACTCATGGCAGTATGTCCTCTGCGTCTGTCGACATTGGTTCTTTGTCGGTGCTACTACGCCGAGACTTTGGGCTTGTATCTGGGTCGGAGGCTGTACCAACCTGCTATCCACCTCGCTCGCCCGTTCCAAGAACGTCCCCGTGGAAATCGATTTTTACTGCCTTACTACACGCCCAACCTCCGTATTCATGAAAGCCTTCCCCCTTGTCGCGTCCCATGCTCGCCGGCTACAGTCCTTACGGCTCCGCATCCACTATGCATCCGATACCCCAACAACACTCTCATTCCTCCACAATCACTCCTTCCCTGTCCTGCGGACCTTGAACGTTTTCACGGTTGACACTAAAGGGCAACTCAATCTCGCACCTGATCGTTTCCCTTGCTTGCGCGAATTGCGTATGACGTGCTGGAACATATTCTCCTCTACGGCCGTCATGTCACAGCTCACCTCTCTGGAATTCTCTGATTCCCGGGTCACCATGGACGGGCTGCTCACCGCGCTTCTCAGCATGTCAAATATTGAGAACCTCATATTGACTGATATCAAAGTACGCAACACTTCGGCAACTCTCCCACTCGGTCTCCCCAAGGTCGAGCTCAAGAGGCTACGCAACATTGCGATCATCACGAAGGCAGCGGTCATCAAGCGGCTGCTCGCCTACATCTCCATCCCTCCTGCTTCTAAGGTTTCTCTGTGTGGCTACGCCGAGCCCATGTTGCCGGACCCAGAGACGTTCCTTGATCTATTACCGGAAGACAGAAGCTCGCTTCCCGCCCTCTCGAAGCTCGCTTCAGTTCGCATCTGTGTTACCCAACGGGAAGCGTTCATCAAAGGATCCATCTCGCTTGACGTTCACAATCTCTCTCAGCCATCTGCGCTATCTGATCCCTTCGAACTCTCTATGCAGTTTCCAGACAACAACGATGTTCCCATCGACCTCTATAATGCCTTTTTGGTCCTTGTTGACACGCCCGAGGTGCAATTCCTTCGCGTCCACACCTCTCCCGGGAAGTCGATGAACTCGAACTGGGCACAGACGCTCTCCAGGCTGCGGAAGGTGCAAGTACTGGCTGTCAACATGGCGCTGGACTCCGAGCACGCCATCGTCCCATCGATGCTGCCTCTCGATTTCATCCTGCAAGTGATCGCCGAGCCCACAAATCACATGTTGGACATGGTAATTGGAGACCAGAACGCCGACACACCCTGCAGTCAGATCATCTGCCCCGAACTCCGACGCCTATGGCTGGTGGGTTTCTGGGATTGGTCCGACATTGTCGATGAACGTTTTGTGAAGTATCTCAAGGCGAGGCGGCAGATGCTCGGCAAAGAAATTGTACTGGAGGAGCTGACGGTCAAGCTGCACCAAGAGATGTGGTACGAAGAATTCCAGGCGCGGAAGGCGGCATTCGAAAAGGCGACGAGTCCATTCATTGGTAGTATAGTTTTCGAAGCGAGTTATCTACGTCTGCGCGAGGGGGGGGCTGTATTGGCTCTAAAGTCACTCAATTGATATCCAATACATTGATCGTGTGCTCTTACCCATATCACCGTATGTAGTCTTTCAGCCTGCTTCGCTAAGAAATCAAGACTATCGTTCACGCCCGATGATATTGATATGAGCACGCGTTGGCTAACTTACCACCTCATCTGACACAAATTTACGGCCCTGACATTCCCATACGCATTTCACTAGCACGGGTCACGACAGTGAGTGCAGAATTCGCGGGCGGGCCTATGGTGGACGGTCCGCCAGGGTTTGACGAACAGCACAATCCCGGGCCAATCCCAGCTAAATCGATCTTGCTTCATCAAATGCTACGGCCGCCCTCGCTGGATGAGTTTATTGCTCAATTGCTAATAAGTGGCGTGAGATGGAGTGGCTGAGATAGGCATTAGTGCGGAGAAGGTGCGGACAGATCACTCCCCGCGCCTCCGGCGGCGGCGGAACACGCTCGTGCGCCCCCGTTCATATAAGCACGTTCTTCTCGAGCACAGCCTTGCACGTCCCGCTACGTNCCCCCTCATGGGGAAGCCTCGGGAGCGTCGCTCTCGCCCTCGCGGGTTTGCAGCCCGGGATGTGTTTTCCGCCGCTTCTCAGCTTCTAATCTCGGCGTCGCTACAACAAGAACCACACGCGCAGCCCTTGTACGGCAGGCGTTGAATGATAGACCGCTGAGGAAGGCAAACCGTGTAAGTATATTGTATGATGCCATCTGACAAAGGCGCGCAGCATGCGGAGTGTGCGTGCTCGTGTTCGCGCGCGAGTCAGGCAGTCTGTGGCATTAGTATGGAATATGACCATTTCCGTGGTGGATGGACTGCGCGTGGAGGGCTTACCGCCGGAAGGACGCACCTCGAGGCGAATTGATTTGTCTTCCCTTGTTGCCTTCGTAGACGACATGAGCTAGGGACGGTTGCCGCGTGCCGCAGATCATCTCCATTTGCTCACCTTGAAACGCTCGTATCCGGGTGCAGTTCCCTACCCAGCACTGGCCAAAGGGCCGCCGTAAATGCCTTCGCCCCTCCAGCCACGCAGTGCATGGCTGCGGTTCCGCCAATGAAATCAACTATATCGACGCGGCCAGATAAAGCGTATGCTACATAGCTTACAAACAGTGAAGTCCCCGTACACCTTCGTACCCGCATAACAAAGAAGGGAAGTACAAGCTAGACAGGACGTAACGTAGGTATATACAGCGGGTATACGTGTGATTTATCGTGCCTATGCAAAGCTTCGAGATGCGATCGTATCGTGCCAATCCCCCAGTAACCAGTGATGGAACAATTTATACCTAGAAGCCACGAGAAAGAAACAAATAGAAAATGACGAAGGGAGGACAGCACATACAACATAACCCGGACGAATGAAATACGTTTTGCACAGCACTTTACGGAGATATACGCGAAAGCATAGCGATAGACAGTACAAAATTCGAAAGATCCCGAGTCCATCGGGGTATCGTCACGCAGGGTACCACTGGCCCGGTTGAGGGACATAGCCTGAGACCGGATATCCCTGTGGTGGGGCGTACTGCCAGCCGCCGTTGACGGGTGGACCAGCCAGTTTTGCCCCCATGCGCATCTCGTCCTGGTAAACGGCATACCCGCCGTCCTGAGGAGACATAGGATGCCCTTGCGCGGATGGCATCACAGGATAATAAATCGGCTCCTGAACGACAGGTTCGGCCGGAATGAACACGGGACTGGACATCGTGGGCTGCATCGTCTGGACGGCGGAGTGGAGGGCGGGGGTGATGTTCGCCTGCAGCTCACCGGAACGGACGACCTCCGCCATCTGTGCATCCGCATGCGTAATCCACTCGGGCGTCATGATGAAGGGCTGATCCTCAGGGTTCTCTGTAGGCTGCACGGCGAGGGCAGCGATGGACGGCGGCGAGGTCGACGAGCTGCTCGGTGGGGAGCTGCCATATGTGTAGTCGCTGAAGGTGCGCGACACGTCGCTATAGCTCGAGGCAGACGTATGACTCGGGCTGGGTGCGGTTGCGGGTGATGCTGGCGAGCCCCCGACTTGCTGAGACCAGTGCGGAACACTCTCGGGGCCATGTGAATAGTAGTATGGCGGAGCGGAGGTATGGGACTCCGCTAGCTGCGGCGCTGCGTATGGACCGTTCATATCCGCCAGACGCGATGTCATGACCGTGTGGGCGTACGCGTGGACTTCCGCGGACGTCGCACCCGGCATGGTGAGTGACTGGTGGGCCTCCGCAAGACCCGTCGTTGTGGCAGGAGGCGCGCGGGCTTTGGTCGCGAAGTCTGGCAGCCGTGGCGTCATTGCAGCGAGGCTTTGTAGTGCGGCTAGCGTACCGGGGGACGTGACCGACGTTGGTGATGACGGTGTCGACGAGACAAGCGGTGCGATTGGCAGCCATGGCCCACGCCGACGCGCGCGCCGGTCTTCATTGCTCGTGCGCGCGACGAGGGACGCCGGGGGAAGCTGGTCGGCGGAGTGGCGCCTGCTTGGGGGCTGCTGCGGATGTGGATGCGAGTGCGCATGCAGTTGTGAATCAGAGACAAGCACCTGTGGATCTGTGCCGTGAGCGTTGTCGAATGACGGGTAGGTGTATATATCAGACGGAGGCACTTCCAGACGAGGCAAAATGGGCCGCCCAGGCATCGAAAGGTGAGCATCCACGTAGGTCTTCTTCGGCGCCTTGATACCATAGCTCTTCTTCTTGGTAAGTCCATGCATCTGTTGGAGGAAAGAGACGAGCCCGCCACCTCCGCCGCTTTCCGGAGGCGAATTGGACGAATCAGAACCACGACCTCGGTTCCGTGGCGAGACCGGAGATGTCGACGACTTCCTATGATGAGGGGAGCCTGAACGAGGTGGCGAGTCCTGAGCAGGCGGCGTATTCGGAGAGACGGGCTTGGAGGGAGGGGAGTTCGGGTTCCCATAGTGACCTTGTGGTGGGGCCGTTGGTATCAACGGAATAGGCACGGCAACTGCAGACAAGCGAGTAAGCACTGATAGTGAGCAGCAGTTGCGAAGAGAGCGACCAAGAGGCAACGGATAGAGCTCACCGGAGCTGCGCACATATTGTGGTCTACCCGAGAGGCGGATAGAGTATTTCCGAGAATCGACCTGGAACCACGCAGGAACCTCTGAGTTACTCTGGAGTTGGAGCTAAAGTCACGATGTATTCAGAAGCAATAAACGGCTTGCACTCGAGGCTGATACGCACCGATCTCTTGAAGAGTTCGTGGTATGTCCGCATCTCAGCGCCGATGTTCAGGATGACATGCAAGCGTATGTATTCCTGATCGAACGATGATCAATGGAACTTGATTAGCTTCTCGACGAGCATCCTGCGTCATACCTGCTTCAACACGAGCGCAATGTCGTCCCACGGGTCAAATCCGGAAGGTGTGGCCTCGGTCATCGGACTAGAAGACGGCGGACCGGTGGCTGCAACGAGGACAAAGTGTCGCGTGGAGTTGGTGCCTCTGGATGCAGACGCGAGGATCTGAATTGCAGTTGTTAGCATCCTGTAGGGAGGAAAGAGAAGAGGAGACGAACGGAGACAGCCTGGTGGATGACCATCGGCGAGATTTTGGAGCTGTGACCTTGGCCGAGGGCGAGGGCCGGGACGTTACGGCATTGCGCTGAGTCCATGATGGGGTATGTGGCGACTGGACATGATGAGGATGTCGTGAGCCATCGTGCTTCCATCTAAGTGAACAAGCGGACAATGAGAAGTCGGAGAATAGGAACGGCATGGAGCGAACCTGGACTGATGGGTCGTCCGCTCGGAGGTTCTCGAGCAGAACAGGGAGATATGAGTCTCGGACGTCGGGCCACTTGGCGGCCATCTGGGCAGAATCCTCGACGAGGATGAGTACGGAGACGGCGTCCCCAGGCATGGCTGGCTTGGAGAACGAGAAGGAGTGCGGAGAGGTCATGCTGGGGCGGCTGCTCAGAGAATCCCGGAAGGGACCTGTAGAACGGTCCAGGACCAGAGGTCAGAGGGGTGACATGGACGCGGGTGGTGAGAAAGATGATAAGGCAAACTGTATACCGTTATAGGTCCCAACGGCGGACTTTCTAATAAATAACCTACCCAATAGTGAGCAATTTGCCTTGCCGGACGTGGTTTCGGCTCGAGGTCGGTAAACCTTGTACCTGCTCGCCGGAACGCTTACGAGCGGATCTTGCGTGGTCGTCGTTCGAGGACAACGTTTAAAGCTTCATGGCATGCGCCCCGTGCCATGCCCCTTTTCAGCCAACCGATCACTTGTTTGGCCGTTAACCGCGCCCCGACACAGCTAGCTCGGTGGGATTCAGATGGTGAAATGATACCGTTCCAGATGTCCCCAAGCTCGCCGAAGCCGATGACCACAATGCTATTTCATTATCTTCTCTCAATCTGCGCTATCATAATCCTGCCAATCATTGCTTTAGCTCTCGGTGACCGCGTGTCGCGCCATTCGTGAGCGCACGGGGCGTCTCACGGTCCGGGACCGCGGCAATTCTTCTCAGTCATTGCGAGACCTGGACACTCTCGTTCCCAGAAGCAGTCCACACCTCTCGCGCTCATCCTGCGCATGCGCGGGCGACGCCAAGGAAAGATCTAGTCTTCATTTACGCCCCTGGGAGCGTCCCAACCGTGCGTTATGCGGAATTTCCGCGTATCAAGAACACTTGGTCAGCTGTTCTCGCAGAAGACAGTTTGTGCGCCGAGAGCTGAGAACTTGTGCCCACTTCCGGCCATGCCAACAATGCAAACCGAGAAAGAGGCAACTTGACCGTCGTTGCACTTAACCCCGGGGTTTGAGCGGAGCTTCAACCTGTCATTGCTCGAATTTAGTAATTTTGGTATAGGATACGCGCTATTTGTGCAAGTTTGGTCGTATTCGCCCTCGCTGCTACCGCCGGCGTGCAGGTTGGTGGAGACCACCAACTTCCCCGCCCTCCCGCCGTCCATTGGTCTGCCCGCATCCACCATGGCTGCCGTAAACCTTGCCAACTCGCCAATTACGCAGGTCTCCCAAACACCGGTGCAGACCAATCTCCAGCCTCAGCTTTTGACGAGATTGTTACTCGATCTACGCGGCAAGCGATTCTCNGTCGACCGAGAGAATATCCTCAGCCTTCCCGAATCCGTGCTGCTCTGCTTGTTTCCGAACGGTCTTGTCCTAAGTCGTCAAAGCGCTGCGTTATCTGATGGAGGAGATAATGATTACGACGAGGAGCTCTATGGGGTTGATGTGCGTGACCATCCTTCGTCCCGATCGCGTCCGTGCGCTGACCTGACCTGCGCCTCGCTGGATCAGTTCGACCCTGAATGCTTTGAATATGTCCTCACGTTCTTCCAACATGCTCGTGAAGAGTTCTACGGAACGCCCAACAACCCTGGACTCCTTGCCGCGCAGCAGCAGCTCCTAGAGGGTGGCTCGCCAACGTCCGACTTTGGGCCGTCCCCGTCGCAGAATCCCCTATTGACCAAGCAGGCGATCATCGTCCTCCGGGAGGAGCTCGAGTACTTCTCCATCCCGCCGAAGAACGGCAAGGAGGCCACAGACGCGCGGGGTATAGCGAATGACGCACTACTCGAACTGAAGCGGAAATGCGGCGACTACCTCCTCCAGAAGCGCAACATCTTCACAGCCCTCCAGCGCAATGTGAACAAGGAGAACAATCTCGCCGAGCAGCACCTGATTGACATGCTTTGTATGAGGTCAGTTTCCCATGGTCTATTCGTGCGCAGCGGACCTCACCAGTTGGATTGTCCTGTGCTCGGTTCGTAGTGGCTTCGACCGTGATGATGAGTGGGGTTATCGCGCCATGGAGCCGTCACGTTGCTGCATATCGTCCATCGCTCTCGTTCTATTGAAGACTGGCATCGTACACACCACAAGTCCTTCGGGAGAGCGACAAGTCACTGTCGACTACAGCCAGATGGCCACTGCGCAGAAGCTGTTGCTATTCTGGAGGAAGCCTGCTGTACGTTCAGCGTTGTTGTCTAGCTGTTTCATGCTGATAACTTGCCTACAGCGTAAGTGCTGGTGGGATGGGATTGAAGTTGATCTTGCTGGTCCGGGCGAGCCTGAAAAGATTATCAAGCTTTGGGCACGGAGGGTATGGACGCTGGAGCTTAGCTTGGTGAGTTGCCTACCATAATACCGTCAACATTTCGACGCTCACATGTACTCTCAAGATTTGATGGGACTACGGACAGAGACTCTTTATCCGGTTATGACATGTGTTGGATACCCTAATTTCGCAGGATGTACGATACCTTGCATGCCCACAGCTATGGTTGGTCGCTCTATGGTACTGCCGCTACAACTTCGACCGTCGTGTTACAAACCGTTCTGACGTGCCGCTTTGCATCATTCGCTCACTTGTTACCCTATATATCGGACTCCGACGTAGCTTGCGAGAGCGTAGACTAGACAACATTGCCTTCCCTTCGCACAATCCAGCCCACCTCGGGGACGTCCCCTTAGCCACAAATATTATTCTGATGGTGCTTGACAAATACCAAATTATTGTAGGTACGGGCGGTTGCTATATTCGGAGTTTCAACTTTTACACCCGCCTGAATTGCCAAAAGTAGTCGACTTTCGCGACTTGTTTCTTGGACCTACACTGAGTGTTTCGTGGCCGTCTGCAGATTCCTGAGGACCAGTTCGTACCAACGTCAGGGAGGATCTACTTTCTGCAACTACAAAATGGACTTCGATTTGGAAGAACTCGTAAACGTTGAACAAGCGTAGGTGTTCATTGGGCCCGACTTGGGAAAATCGTCCACGCCGCTGATTCACGGTCTAGATTCTACGAGGACGGGTACAAAGACGGCTTCGCGCACGGCCGTATTCATGGATCCATCGAGGGCCGAGCATTGGGCCGCGAGAAGGGCTTTGAGATGTGGGAGGAACTCGGCTTTTACGAGGGGTTCGCGATAATGTGGAAGGCCATCGTCGAGAGCCAGGCCGTCCAGGACGAGTGCGCATATTCCCAGCTGGCGGCGCTGTGCGGAGAGGTATACCATCACATTCGTCGCGGACTTGGGGCTCATGACATGCTGCCTCTGCCCGACCCCTAGAACCTTGCTATTGTTGTGGGTCTCCTGCAGGCCGCCCACGTTTCTTTTGTGGGCCTGGAAAGGCAATGGACGCGACGGGGGAGGAGGCCTGCAGGCATGCGACTAAATCGGACTCTGCTGATATGCTCACCTCACCCCGAATCTGGTCGCATTTCCCATGAGCCCGAGTGTGCGCCAGTGTGATGGTGTATCGTTCGCGCTAACCAGGCTGCTTCAATTCCTCGTGCCTCGCGCCAGGAAACTCACACTGACTTCCCTGCCTTGCAGACGAACACTGAACCATATCCGCCACCTGCTCGAGCTCATTGCCCAATTCCCCCGCGAGAACCCATCTGCGACCGACGGTCCTGCGGACCTCGACATCCCCAAGCTCTTCCGTCAAATCCGTTCGCGATACAAGCTGCTCTGCGCGACGTTGGGCGTACGCCCTACTCTGCGCGCCGCTGACGGCTCTTCGGTCTCTGCCGAACGTGATGGCGTAGACCCGTCGGAGCCGACCGCGAGGGATGGTCCTAGGGCTCAAGGCGCGAGGAAGAACGTCTGGGCGGTCCAGTCGCCGGGCGAAACGTTGGCGAACACGGAGTTGAATTTCTGAATACGGACACCGTTCGTGCATGGGCCGGCCGCCCTCGCAGTCATCCGGCGCTCTTGCGCCGCGCTGCCGGGCCAGGGGTTGAGCGAAGCGCGATTGTGCCCCGTCGATTGCGTGTGAGTCCGCTTCTCATCTGAAGGCCGCGTCGCTGCTCACCATTGTCCGACTTCTGCAGCGCGGGCCTTGCGTGGTCCGCCCCACCAGGGTCGACCATGCGTCTCGCGGGGACTCAAATTATTTTTTCCCTCGCTGTCGGCGCTTCGAGTAGCATGCCATGCTCCCCTTCAAGCTCGGCGTTGTCGGCTGAGCCGCACTGATGTGGCAGATGGCGATACTACTGACCGTCCGTACCAGAAATCCCGTATCGGTAGTTAGCCACACACCAAAGGCTCATCGATATATACTCGGCTGATGATGATCGCTGTCCGATAGTCTGTCTTCTCGTCCAGCAGACCGTGGCTCGCCTCTACCTCGCGGTGATTTACTTTTGTCCTTCTTCAGTGTTATCGGATAACATCGCAGATCCGTCTGGCCGCGGTGTGGCTTAGGTTCCACGCTAACGTCCAGCCAGCTTCGGCGGACGCCTCGCCTGTCGAGCCCCGAACTCACCTCCGCTCGTCCGCTGCAGCCTCTCGCCAGCCCGGCGCCGCGCTGTCTCTCAGGACGCAGAACGGAGTCACCTACAGCGCCGCCTCAGACCTCAGCGAGGCCGCGCTCCAGACGGCCTATGCCGACTTCATTCCCGCACGATCGAGGCGTTCATGAGCAGTCGACCCGGATGCATTGACCCGCGCAGGTGTCTCTGCTCCGGCGACAATCCGACAATCCCGGCGGACGAGGCCATCCCCTTGAGAAGCACGCCTCCTTCCCGAAGCCGCACTCAGGATGACCCGGGCAGTCCCTTCGCGAAGCACGCCCGCAACATGCTGTCCGCAACGAGTTTGGCACCGGCTGGTGTGGACTCCTCGGCGTCGTCCTGCGTTCGGTGTCGATCCTCGATCAGACCCATCGCGGAGCGGTACTAAGGGGCACTGCGCCAGGCACAGAGCGACTGGCGGAGGTTGTACGTTGCGTGGTGGCCGTAGCCACTAGCTGTTTTAGGCGGCGGGGAACCGTGCTACCGCCCAGCTGTTGCGCGAGAAGCAGCTGACAGGCAACGTTGCGTGCTCGACATCTTTTGTGCCGTTTCTGCGCAATGTGTGCGCGGAGGTGTTTGGAGGGTGAAGCGGTGGCCAGGTGAGCGGTCACTCTGCGCTGACCGTGCGCTTGGCGGGGTGTCTGATCGGGCTACTGCCTTTGGTTGATTTTAGGCTGGTCAGCAAGCTGACCGCTTCTCAGTCCCGGGAGCAGTCGGTCTCAATGGCTTGTCACACACACTCAGTGTACGAAGCGAAGCCGTTGCTTCGCTGCGGCACCCATGCGCCGTTAGCACCATCCTTTGCTCATCACGTCGTCACTCTGCACCCGCGATGACGACTCGACGCGAACGGGCTTGACAAAGCCTGAGCCTGAGCCGCTGCGCGGAGGCAGGGAGGACCGTACGGATTTTCGAAACGTTTGGAGGAAGCTGCTGTTAGCCCGACGCTGTCAGTTGGTCAGACGGCCCGTACTAAGCAGCGCGGTTGACCGGAATACAAATCGCATAATCACAGTCCTGCGTACAGCCGCAACAATCCGAATCAGAGTCCGGCGCACAATACATACTGTATGTGGACGGTATTAAATCGTCTACTCCGGGGCGATCACTCCCGGACGTCCCAACTAGTGAAGACTCACTCAATCTATTCCGGTCTGATTCCTCGCGCACCGACAATGTGATCGCTGGCCCGGGTAGCGGANGGGGGATGACGAGCGCGTCGCCAGGGACGGCGACCAGGACTATGGAGACTATACTGCAACTGTGAGTCTGTACACAGTACGCATCACGGTTCGCCGCTAGCACCCGCCGCTTCCATTGAGTGCCATTAGCCGAGTATAATGAAAGTGCACCCGAGGCCGGACACTCATACGGAACGGATTGACTCTCCGGCTCATGCATACCTCCTACTAGTCGTGTGCCACATAACTACTACGATGACATTAATGCAGGCCGCACTCAGGCTGACCGCGGACGATCGACAATGTCGCTGCACGTCAGCCTCGGGGCACTAACAAGGTTCAAATTGAGTACGTCGCAGCCATCCCCGTCACCCAAGTCCATCCACTGACGAGCCTGAGAGCCCCGTAACGGCCTAGACTCTGAAGCGACGGAGCAATGGAACTCACCTGCGCTCAGTACCACACTACGAGTGGATCGACGTCTCGGAAAAGAGCCTGCGGTGCGGTAGCCTCGTTGCACCTGTCAATGGCCTGACAGCCGGGGCGATATATGCGTGCACCGCGGGCCTGCGCAGTGTAAGCCGAAACCTTGCAATATGGGCACGATGAACACCGCGCGCCGTACCTGTGAGCGAATTCCACAGCTCAGACTCCAGGGTTACGACGGGTCGAACGGCCTCCGCCCCGCGGAGGCCAAGGCACTCTGAGCACAATGGTTTTCCAAGTCCGAGTGCCCTTCCAGCGGATCTGGAGCGTGTCATGGGCCAAGTCGTATACGAGATTCACGAAGACGGTGCACGGCCCGTCGATCTATGTTGGACCAGCAGGAGGGCGGAATGCAATGTGCATCCCCTACTATGGCGTCACCTCGACCGACTCCGTGGTATACCGAACGTCATAATGTCATACTTTCATAGCTCGGACTTGTAACATGAACAGCACGAGGGGGAACTCCCAGCACCACGCACACATACACTGTCAATGTACACTGCGCACACACACACGCATTTCCCAAGGCCATCTCCCCCTACACGCGCGCCACGCCTCCGCGTATCTGATCCCCCACGCCGCGCTCCGCGAGTCCACGCCGGTGATTAACGTCGGTGTGAACGTCCTCCACGGAATTGTCGTTGCCTCCAACGAGACACGAGACATGAGACACTTGAGACCAATGACGATCGCGCGAGGAGGCGCCCCGGGAGAAACGAAGGTGGAAGGTGGACTGACTTCCCTACCAGGCGGATCGCATGAGCTGCCAATCGTTGGCGAGCGACTGACATGGCTGCGTGCGACGGTGGACGAGAATGATACTGTCAACATGTGGAAGCGAGGACTTGGCAACATGAAGACGACCATGCGTACGGGCGGAGGGGCTGGGGGTCCTTGAGGCGGCGGCCGGGATGTGGGGCTTCCCAAGCATTGGATAGCAACGCTGCCAGCATAGAAGGACTTCGTCTAACGTACACACACAATACACACATTGCATACCATACGTCTCCCTGGCACCGCGACGTAGAAGAAAGCTTGCTGCTGCGGCGAACTACCAAGACGCCGTGAGTGAGCACGTAAATCCTGCGTCGACCCTGCGTGGGCCCGTGAGCCCGTGGGGCCAGGAAGTGTCCCGGGGTCGTCGGGGACGGGTCACGGTCATCCCGCAGTTCGAAGTTCAGAGTTGTATGTTAAGCGCCGGCGCTGCGCTTCGTATGTTGTATAGCAGTGGATAGCATGTGCGAGGACGGCTGCGTATATCTGCGGGCAGCAGGGTCGCTACCGCGCCAGTGCGCTTGTGCGGAATGTAGCTAATCGGGAATGGGGATATCAGCTGCTTGTTGTTCGCGCTTGACAGATGATGTATGTCCGTACCGTACCACAACATCCAAACGTCAAACGTCGTATATAGCATCACTTTTGCTTCGCATCGCGAAGCATGCACATAGAGGTGGAAGGCTGCTGAGGGTGATTGTGATTGTATCTCCCAGCTTGAGACCGTGTCCTGCGAGATGCCTGTGGACGTGAGGTCGTTGGAGAGTTCGCTGTCAAGCATACGCATGACGGCTGAGAACTTGAGAGTGAGGCCCGACACGCCATGATCTCAGTCGCTCGTCCACCGAGCCTCGAAGTGTGAGATGGTCCGACATGAGACCGGCGGGAATGTCTGGACAGACAGGGAGGATTGGAGGGATGGTGAGTAGCTGCAGACCTATGCTCGCAGAATGTTGAATGTAGATAGCGTGCGCGCGCTGAACGGCACATCATGCATCGGCCAGACTGGCTTCTGGACGACTCTCGTTCTCAGGTCGAACTTGTGGCGCACTGTAGGTTTGAATATCGCATGTCAGAACGGGCTGTTCCTCACTGAGGAAGGTTTAGTGCGGTGTGGCTCCGGCAACACATCGAAGGGATGCATGGTGACTACAGGCCCTGTGCTCGCAAACGGCATCGCAGCAGTCTACTTATATGCATACGGTCCATTCAAACGATTGCGTGGCGGCGGCGCTCACGTCGGAGCGCGACCGGCCATATTCATAATGCACGATGATGCACTCTATGCCGTAGCGGCGCATCGGCAAACGTCCTATGTCAGATTCCAGACCGTCCAACACAAGATGGACCACACATCCTCGCGAATCATCATCATGCATCATGACACTGGGGAGATGGAAAGCGTGGCGCGTCAGAGGCGTCAGAGAGCTCGTAACGTTCCCGACAAACGCCACGAGCTCTCGGGCCGTGAATGATTATCGGTTCAATGTGAAGTACGAGATGCTTACCGTGGATGTTTCGAGTAGTCTTGACTCTTGGGTCTCGAGGGGATAATGTGGTTTATGGCGGCCGAGAGGACGTGGATCCGCCGCAGCCTAAGCTTGTCCGGCGGACAGCGGCGGCAACCTGGTGGCAACGACGGCGGCGTGATTCTGGTGCAGGGGCGCACCCGAACAGGGCCAGGTACGGCATCCCGGGTTCCTCTCCGGGACTNGGGAAAACCTGCACGACGCCCAGACTAGAAGTCGAGTACCGTMATMTTTCTAYGCTGCMYTKAGYATAGCAGACAGCTGCNKTMRRTATTCAGAATTTGGGTATACAAGCTGTTACTGAAGGTGAAAATCTTTATAGGATTTTTTTATATTTTAGGGATATTCCTCAAGCTTTACAATTTTTAATTTGGGATCCTGAAACAC
>JAPEVG010000377.1:0-33819 GCA_029747595.1 Trametes cubensis
CACCCGATCCTCCCGCGGCTGCTCAAGCTCAAGCAGTCTATTTCGACGCTCGAGGACCTCGACTTTGCCGCGTCCGACGAGTCCGACATGAGCGGCCTCTCAGAAGAGGAAGAGGGTTCGGACCTATCCGACGAGGAAGGCTCGGAAGAGGGTTCCATGGACGAGGACGAGCTCATGGCAGACGCGGAAGCACTCTGGGCTGGCAGCAAGCTCAAGCGGAAAGGCAAGGGGTTGGAGCGCGGCGAACTCGAGGAGCTCCTCCGCGAGGCGAGCGACCTCATGGACACATCCGGCTCGGGCGAATCAGTCCGCGACTCAAAGAAGGCGAAGCGGAAGACCAAGCCCACGCCAGAGGAGCCCCCGAAGAAGAAGCGCAAAGCAGCGGATGCGAGTGCGGAGCCCGTCACGCCCGTCTTTGACCTCGTCGAGCCCGAGCTCGACTCCCACGGTCCGGCGAAATCGTCGTCCAAGTCCGCGAAGGCCAAGGCGAAGAGCGCGAGCTCTGCCGCTCCGACGATATCATCCGTGGATGACGTGTACGGAGAGGCGTCTGCGCTCGACGTTGCGGATGCGGCGGACAAGCAGGCGCGCAAGAAGTCGCTCCGGTTCCATGTTGCGCGCATCGAGAGCACGTCCGCACGGCGTGCCGGCGCACGGTCTGCCGCAATCGGCGGCGACGACGACATCCCGTACCGCGAACGCAAGCGGGAGAAGGAAGCGCGGCTCGCGAAGGAGGTCGCGAAGGCACGCGAGGCGGGCTCCGCGGGTGCAGACCTGGACGACGTCGATCCGGAGCTCGAGGAGGCGGAGAGCGGGAAGAAGTCGAAGAAGCGGCGGCGTGACGAGAGCGAGAGCGAGGACGAGGGCGGGGACGCAGACGGGTACTACGACCTCGTCAAGCGCAAGTCGAAGGAGAAGAAGGAGAAGAAGAAGCAGGAGTACGAGGCTGCCAAGGCGGCAGAGCGGTACGTCGAGGAGGAGGGAGTGGACGGCCCGCGGTCCCTCACGCGCGCGATCCTCAAGAACAAGGGCCTCACGCCCAAGCGTTCAAAGAGCGTGCGCAACCCCCGTGTCAAGAAACGGCAGAAGTACGAGAAGGCGAAGAAGAAGGTCGCGTCGCAGAAGGCGGTCTACAAGGGCGGTGTGGACGCGACCAGGTACTCTGGAGAGAAGACGGGTATCTCGCAGACCGTCAAGAGTGTCCGCCTATAGTGCTGTCGTTTTCTTTGCATTTCTGTCGTATATACCTGCCACCATTTTCTATACGTCTATTAGTTGCCCATTCCAAGACAAGACAATGTCCGCAATGTCCGCAAAAGTACAGCAGGTGAGGAGGGTGTCGTTCGCGACATCGTAATTTTTTTTAGGTATGTAGTCCATGGGGTCAATATTGCGATACAGCCTACGTAGGTGCTCTAGGGATATATATGCTACTACAACACAGTTCCAAAAATCCGACAGCGCCTGCAGATACGACAACACGACGACGACTAACACAACCAAACGACCGAGCGACAGCTGCAACAAGACCGACGCTTCCCAACGCGCATATCCAAACGATTTTTCTGCATGGCTAGATCTGCCCCAAGAAAGAAGTGCGCCACGAAACCTACCAGCCACAGCAGCCAGCCCAGCCGCTCAAAAGGCGCCAAAGTCGACGCTCATCGCGGTTCCACCCCCGACAGCGCTGTCTGTGGATGCTCCCAGACGGGGAGCGACAGACGCCATGTGGTTCCATTCCGTCTCTCCGGCTTGGGCCTGGAGGAAGATGCGCTTGATCTCCGCGGCCTGGTCGGCGCACTCCTCGTACGCATACGAGTACTGCTCGAGCCCGTTGATACAGTTCGACACCTCCGGGCGGCCGAGGCGCGCGAGCAACATTCCGGCCTGGATACAGCTGACGTGCATCACGGCGCAGTCCAGCCGCTGCAGCAGCGACGCGGGATCGTGGTCAATAGGGGTGTTGCGAGGGGATATCGGAGGAAGGCGTCGGTGCTCACCAGGTATCCGTTCGAGGCTAGAACGCCAGCCTGGATAAGATGCATTTAGGTGAGTGCCGGCATAAAACACAGCATCCGCAACCATATGATGTGCTCACCAGACCTGCGATGCGCAACGCCCCGTGCAGGGCCTCGCTCATTACCTTGCGCTTCTTCTCCTCAATCTGGGGCTGCTGGGGTAGCATCGCCTCAGGGGTGCCCGCGCGCGTTCCGTCATTTAGCTCCCGGATCCCGAAATCGTCCACCGCGTTGCACAGAATGATCCACATGATGTGGTACGTCGCATCGCTTGCGCCTGCGCGCTCCGCATCAGCAATCTCTCCACCTCGTACTCCGATCCTTACAGCACTCGGAGGGCCACATGGGAAAGAATGGGACCTACAGGCTGTGACGGCGCTGACAAAATCCCAATCTGCCGGGAAGGTGGGCGGGACGCCGACGTGGTGGAGGTGATCGTCACGCCACTCATTGAGCATAGTCATGAAGGTCGTCAGCACATCGGCGGGAATCCCGTCGGACTCGGTCGCCGGTCGCCACAGCTGGCGCGACATCTGCCGCGCGATGCGGGCGAGCGCGTGCGCAGCTTTGTAGTAGCCCTGGGTGTAGAGCGCACGTCCTGCGGTCAGCGGGTGTACGAGACCAGAGCGACTGGACGTTCGGACGGCGGAAAGGGGATGCCTTACCAAGAACTGCACGCGTGTATGCCATAGATGAGCAAGGGGGCCGGAGTAAGTCAACGACGTGATAAGGAGCAGTGCGTGGGTCGATGTGGGCGCACCTCTAGCTGTTCCCTGGGCGATGGTTGAGTTGCTGGCGACGTCTCGATGATATCGGGTGGCACAGGTCCGACTGTGTAGAAGTCGATATCGTAATCATCGTCATCCCTACACACGATGGTCGGCGGGGTCAGCGTAAATCTTCACATCTGACGGAGACAGGGGGGGGCATACAGCATGGGCTTCCGCCTATAGTAGACGCTCCGATATGCATCGGCGAGACACGCCATCCACCACGCGAAGATCATGGTACCTCTCGCCTCCGGATCGTGTATGTTAGACATGACGGATTTGTGATTAATCTGCATGGCGATGGATAGTTGAGATACGTCTTTGCAATGATGTTCATTGCTGGACACTCACCTGTAAGTCCAGGAGCAGACGGATTGCAGACCCCAGCCAGAAGCCATGGAAACCTGCGGTCAAACGATAAGATACAGCTCCCGATCTCCCATAAGATTCTGTCTTACCAGCATTATCCTCTAAGCTCTCTACCGTTGCGAACCCGCACTTAGCAATTTTACAACAGCATATGGAGCGCCGCTACTCACGGCTCTGCAGGGGTTCTATCAAGAGTGCGATGACCACATGATCGGCGCTGGGTATCCGGTGAACCTTCATGTCCTCAGCGAGATCTCGAGCGCGGTTTATGAGCACTTTTGCGAACGCGCTCTGGCCACCATTGCGGTGGCGATCGGCAACGAATAGCGGATGCTCGGAGAATTTGGCGCCCCATGCAATGACAGTCGCAACAAGGCTAAATCAAGCAAAGTGGGAATCCCCGTGTCAGCCATCCGATACCTATCGCATCATGCTGCGAAGAACGCAAGCAACTCACGCGGGGTGGAGGGGCTTTTGTGGTTGGTGCTGTGCCGACTGTCCGCCGAGAGGACTGCTGCTGTTCCGGGTTCGTTGCTGTTGCGCCACCGGCGTACTCGGGGACATGTTCCCGTTCTGAGGTCCGGTTGAGGAGAGGCTGATGTGCAAGCGAGTTCGGAATTGCGCTGGATTCAAGAGCGGCAACCGAGAATGCACAATTTGGAAGAACACCTCCACGAGGTCGAGCGCGAACCTTCACGTCAACCGTCAGCAAGCGATCATAAAGGGATACGGCCGTCCCTTGTCCGTGAAGAGAGCGAGCGCCTGGGGGTGATGCAGCGAAGGGCCAACGTACTCGATGCGAAAGCCATCTTCACTGAGCCGGTGGGCCAAAGCGCCCCATTCAGCATACGCGGGCGGCGAAGGGTTCGTACCCATTCGGACATGTGCCGAACCATTTGTTTGCGCGCTTCCGGAGCTACAAACGACAATCGGAGATCAGGAGAAGGAACGGCATGTATCAAGGCCAGACCGAACAAACCTTGGATCCGGCGGCGAGAATATGTATGCCAATAGATCGCGTGTCTGGGTATCTACCGTGATTGGGTGGGCAGATGGTACAGGGCCCTGTTGTGGGAAGGGTGACCCAAAAGACTGATATCCATGTGCAGTTCCTGAATGTCCGGATGTGGCCATGTGCTCCGCGGGACCGCTGAATCATTAGCGTTGCATCAGCGGCAATGCCATTGAAAGAAGAGGGGGTGCAACTTGCAGTCGTGAACTCGATGGCTGGCTGTTGCCGTAACGTGAGGAACACTGTCGCCCAAATCAATACATGCATACCCACCTTGTGCTGCTCGCAGACAGCGTCCGCGGCCTCTTGGCTGCTGCGGCATTGCGCTTCTTTTCAGTGGTAGCCTGCTGGATGTAGTGTCTGGAAGCGAGCGCATGAGACGGACGCACATGGCATAGAATTTTGATACGCCACTCACGTGCAGGGATAGTTCTTGGAAAGACAGTGCTATCGCGAGGGAGAACCTGTGAGCGGGGAACAGGGGAACGCAACGATCGACGAGTCTACCTGACACTGTTTGCATGGAGGTAAGATAGTGCAGTACACGGCGGCGGCGAGTGGCACGAACCTTGTCCTGGCCGGGGAGCTGATTGCATTTCACCTTGCGCGCTCTGTGCAAGGCGACGAGGATCGGACCCGCGGGGCAAGAGCGACGGAGAGGTGACGAACTGACCTGCAGGCGTCGCAAGCGGTGTTCTGTTTTCTGGGAGGCGGCAAAGTCTTGGCCAGTTCGTGGATCTGGTTTTGCATGGAGGGAGAGGAGAAATTGAAGGCTGAAACATGGTCAGATCAGGGCGGACGATATTACGCGTGCCAGGAGGCGTGAGATCAGGAGGCCGGTATACGCACGCGATGACGAGGACGAGGCCTCCTGGTCGCGGTCTGGACGGTCCATGGCTTGGGGTGGGATGGTGGTGGTTGGAAGGAGAGGTGTACGGAGGGGGCACGGGTGAGGAGAAATGGACGATATAGCACTCGAACCCGGAACAGACTCCGCCTTCGCACATAGGCGCCCGCCGTCGCGCAGTCGTTTGACGCTTCTCGGCACCGACACGCATCCCTCCGGTGCAGCGTCACAGTCACCTCCCGCTCAGTCACACTTGGTCACACCAAATTTGCCACGAGGCGCCGGTGGTGCTAGCTGTACTCGCCGCGTCGTCCGTTGTCGCGCTCTCTCCGTCTCCGCCAGTCACAGACCACCGCCCTCTACTACTACACGTCGCCACCATGGTCAAGGTCGAGATCGTCGAAGAGAAGGAGCAGCACGATCCCCGCTCTCCCTACTCCTCTGCCTCCTCCTCCCGCACGTCATCATCCGTCTCCCTCTCGTCCGTCGGCTCCGAGCTTGACGGCGAGGAGTCCTTCTACGAGCGCATCGTCGCCCTGGCGGACATCATCCCTCCAACAACCCGCCAGAGCATCTCAAGCCGCATCAGCAAGACCACCGGCTTCTTGAAGGGCACCGGCAAGGTCGTCGGCAACCTCGTCTGGATTGTCACCACCAGCGCACTCCTCGTCGGCCTCCCCCTCGCGCTCGTGCTCGAAGACGAGGCGAAGATCGTGCAGCAAGAGAAGGAGATGCTCGCCCAGCAGCAGGGCGCCCAGGTGAGTAACAAAACGGCACAAGAACGTGCGTGTCCGCCTTCCGCCGGTGTGCTCATCACATCGCCGTATCTCTCGCAGATGCTCGCACCTCCTGGGTCCATGTATCCGCCCAACCAACCCCAGCAAAAAGGGGTCTCTCCCCCTGGCTTCTGATCGCCCGGACGCACCTGTTCCAGTTCCCAGAGCCCATGCGTAGCCGACGTGTACTGTATTTTAGAGCCACCTTATTTCCATGCCTCCCCTCACGGACTCCCACTTCCACGCACCCGCGTTCTGAGCCCCCGTCCACGATCGTCAGACTGTATCAGACGCAGCAGAACTGTGGCAGCACCCCGGCCACGCCGGCCGCCTATTCCGGCAGGAATGGCTCTTCTCTGTGGCCGTCTTCTCCGGCAAGTTACCGTTCTTGAGATTCTGTTGGTCTGCTTCGAAGTCGAACCACTCTCCGAGCCGTGCCCCTATCTCACACCTCCGCCGATGAACAGGCGGTTAAACATAGCTACGCAACACGATCATAGTACTCCTCGGACAACCAACAGACAATCAGTATTAATTGACCTATGCTGTGTCAGCGACGCCTCATGCGAGGTCATACTACACGGGCGATCGCGCAGCCGTCAGCATCATGACTCGAGAAGTGGGCTAACGGCCTGACTCACCGAGGATGTTTCCCGGGTGGCAGGGAAAACGACCGGCCGCGAGAAGTTCTCCCTGCGAACAAGTTCGTATCAGTCAACGCTCCACGGACAGATGCAAATGCGCCCTCTCCATTGGAGGCAGCAGGGCGCGAAACTCACGCGGATCGGTATCTCCTCAGGTACGTGATAGCGTGCTCCTCGATCTCGTCCGGGATTATTCCAAACTTGTCCCAGTCGCCCGGAACATCCACGTCGTCGATGTACCTGCGAAGAACCTCGTCGGGGCTAATTGCCGGCCACCAGATGTTCTGAGCGACCTTAGCCAACCAGAGCGCGACGGGCTTGGGCAGCGTCGGCGCACGCGATGGCGGGTTGTAGGTGACGGTGGACACGAGCGTGAGCAGGTACTCGTAAGTCATAGTGGAGGGGCCCGGGAGGTTGAAGGTGCCGGGCATAGAAGGGATTTGGATGACGTTGGCCAGCGCTTGTGCGACGTCAAGAGCCTATAGCACTCTTAGATTGTGTGGTAAAGGAACGGCGAGACGGAGGACGTACGTGCACGGGGCGGACCTTCGTCTTCATGTGGTTAAGTTTCCACCAAATTGGCCAGACTGTAAAAAGCACACCCGTTCAATCACCGCGCGGCGTCTAACGAGTGAACAGAGCTTGAGACTCACAAGCAATGTTGTTAAGCAGCTTGTCCTCGTAGCCATACATGATCGACGGGCGGACGATGGTCGCATTTGGGAAAGCTTCCTTGACTCGCTCCTCGCCGGCCGCCTTGGAGCGGTAGAACGCGGAGGGAGAGTCGTGGGCGGCGTTGAGGTGCGAGACGTGCACGAAGCGATCCACACCCGACTGGGCAGCGATGTGCGCAATGTCACCCGCGCCCTTCGCGTGCACGTCATCGTAGCTGAAGTTCCTGTTTTGGCACGCACTCGCGTTGAGCGGGCCTGGACGCGGAGCGCTCGCGGCAAGGGAAGGACAAGGACGTACTTGGTCTCGTACTCTCGGCCGACGAGGTTGTACACGATGTCTGAGTGTCTCAAACACTCTTCAATCTGGTCGGGCCTGCGAAGGTCCCATTCCTGGCGTGCGTACGCGCCTCAGCCGCCCATTCTCACTCGGCCAGTACGCATCCGCGAAGAACACACGCACCATGGATACAATCTGCCCGAGATCCCCAGTGACCTTCAAGTGCCGCTTCTCGTCCTCATCTCTGTATGGAACGATGACCTGCGTGCCCGCCTTGGCTGATCCACGCGCCCACAGTCAACATCGCCGCCCGTGTTGGAGTGAGCTCAGCTGAGGTAGGGGACGCACCGAGCTTCGCGACGAGGTAACGACCCATGAAACCCGTGCACCCAAAGACAGTCGCTATGTGGCCCGTCGTAGCACTCCGTCCGGGGGGTCCATAGGCAATGGCGGGCTTGTTCGATGGCAGCGCAGTAAGATCATGGAGAGCACGCTGCGATTGAGAGGCAAATTGTAAGTATTCTGATGTCATTGTTCACCGTAAAAAAGCCAGTTCACCTTGTTCTGAGCGAGTGCGCGCGGCAGGCGCACGCATTTGGAAGAGACGGCCAACATCGTTTGGCCAACGTTGCGGACGGAGAGCAAGACGTCTCTCTGACGCTGGTCGTCCACCGGAAGATCCCGCACGAGCGCTATAGTTCAACCGCGCGCTTGCTCTAGTGAAGCGCCCAAACTCGTAGCCACTCATATTCGTCCTATCACCACACCAGAGTCGCGACTCCAAGCTGCAGGCGTTCAGATTCCTCATGTAGGACCACATTGAAGTAATAGTGAGCAGAAATCATACGCAGCAAACATGCATGAAGCTCGGCCTGATATCAAGGTGGAATACTATTAATTCAACGAGTTCTGACTTAGAATGGCCTGCTACTATCAGCGTCCGACAGGCATGACAGGCTGCGGTGAACCGTAGCGATCTTATATTGTAGTACAATACAAGAAACTGAACGTCCACCAGTGTTCCCTGCATAGTACACGGGGAGCTGCTCCTGGGAGTTAGGAGTGATTCGCACTCATACTTACTACGAGAGACACCTACGCAATAATCGAGCAACATCAAGTGGCATATAACTATGAACATCTATGGAGCGGATCTTTGTAACCCTACTAGCTCTTCGAGGGTGGATACTCTGCCATTATCGCCAGGCTCTTTCGGCCCCAAACTGCAAGCGTGTGATCCTCGATGAGTGCTCGGCACGATACAGGTACAGTCTCGGTAATACCGTGCGTCAGCCCACAGCAGAAACCTTGAAATACAGTTCTATGAAAGCTTCAGTACATTGAGCGTTGATAGTGCCTCAAGACCGTTCTGAGTTAACCTGACACCACCAAGTTGGAACTCCCGCGCGTTCTTACCCGCATAGCCAAATCGAGGTGATTTCTGCACAGCTTACAAAAGGGGAACCATAGGGTTAGGGGCAATCACACACCTCCAGTGTTCGATCCCGCTTGTCACATTTTTCTCTGGACCTGCCACTCGCTCAGCCACTGCTACCACGGACTGCACCAGTCCACCACAGAGCCCGTCCGCCTCGCCTCCTGTTGGTCGCCCCAAGAGCCACCTCCTCTCCGCACACCCCCGCACGTTCGCACACCGCCCTCATGGCCCAAGGACAGATCAAGGGTCTCCAGAAGCAAAAGGGCTCAGGTGGCCGGCACGCCGCGAAGGCCGCGGCCGCGCCCAAGAAGGGCAAGCGGTACATCGCACCCAAGAAGGCTGCGGCCGTCAAGCAGGCTGCGCTGCACAAGGTGAGCAGCTTCCTGCACGGTCTTCTCGTCCGTCTCTCGGGGGGCAAGGGCAAGGGCAGAGCTGGGCAGAACGGGGGRAAGCGCAGGAGATCGATCCAGGACCCAGGCCCTTGCCACAGAGGACAGGCGGACAGAGCCTCGGAAGAGCGGAAGGAGATGGGGAATGGATGGATGAGTGCTGACCATGGTGTCCTTGTCCGCAGGAGCTGAGCGCGAAGATCAGTCGGAGCATCGAGCAGCAGGTTGCCGCTGCTGCGTCCTCCGGCAAGCTGACAATCATGAAGAACGTCGCGCTCGAAGGGTACGCGCAGCTCCGTTCCTCGTATCTCTCCCAAGTATTGCGCCCGTTCGCTCATATAAGCTCCGTTCTGTGCTGCAGCACGTCCTCGGACAAGGACAAGGACAAGGACAAAGCCTCGAAGGCGAAGAAGTCATGAGCGTCCGCTCGCCGTATTCGTGAGGACGGACTCTATCCTTGCCCTGTGGTACGCCTCTCCTGCCTTTTGGGTGCATGCTTCCGATGACGCTGACGGTCGCGCAGTTAGGTTGTCGAGCCCGCCCAGCAGACCACACGCCTCGTGCACCTGCTTCTGCCCCGCATTCCAGTGATAGCCCCTGCGGAAATGACCATGCACCGCTGCACCCCAGGACTAGTCGGACGCCAAACCCCTGACGTGCTGATATAGGGCCAGACCTTTCTGACGCTCGCCTCATAGAGGGTGATCAGTGCCCCCATTCATACCCCGGATCTACGTGCCCGCTTTGTCGCTGCGGTAGAATTAAGCCATGCATATACTTCCCAAAACCACGAAGATGTACACTACGATCTGGCACGACCGCGCATCTGCACGGCCGCGCCTGAAATGCAATGTATTACAAGGTGACATACTGAAAGCGAGCGACAACGGTGAGAGCGACTCGGCGACAATGTTGGGAAACAGTGCTGCGATGGCATGACAAATGGATGGGTGGGGCGATGTACCCTACTAACTTGCTAGAAGAAACATGACTGACATATGATGGTAGTGGTGGAACAATGGCCGTGGATGCGATGATGCATGATGATATGCTGAAGAGACGGTGCGTGAACGGAGTGCGTGGCGTATCTTGGAGAGGTGGGGGAATCGAGTGGGAACTGGTACGGTATGAAATGAATGGGGATGCGGAGTGAAAGAAACTGGGAGATGAATGATGTGGGAACAATGCATGATGATGACGATGATGAGTCCATGTGCAAGAATAACGACGACGAGAGCCCAGCGTGAAAGTTCAGAGTACACTGCAGAAATCTTTTTGCCATACAAACCTTGAGGCAGGCCCCGTTGGACCTTCCTCGGCAGCCCGCGATCCTGCGCGCTCGACATGTGACGGAGCCGCCACACATCCGGTTCCAGCGACGAAACGCATGGCTCGCAGGAGTAGCGTTGGAGCGCCCTCGAGCCAGCAGTAGGCCGCCTGCCTATGACCGCGTCTGATTGACCGCGTAACGAGAGTCGTACGATTGCCCAGTGGCCTTGCCGAAGAGCTTGTACTTGATCTCCATCAACAACTGGAAGTCGGCGTCGCTGAGGTCGAGGTCCTCGTGGTTGGCACCCACGTATGTCAAGACCTTGTCAAGGGCCTTTTCCGCCTCGCCGGCCTCGGGAACCTCAGACTCTTCAAGTACTTCCGGCATGACAGGGACGACGTAGACCTGCCCCCCACTACCTCCGTTCTCCGGACCTATCGGAATGGGCACGGGCTCAGCAGGAGGCATCACCGCTTCGACCATGGGCTGCTCGGCTTGGCGCGTGGCACCTTGTTGCAACGGGTAATGATGCTGACTGTCGGGATACATGAGCGCAGACGATGAGGGCTCGCTGGATTGTTGCTCATCCGGCCGTGGCCAGCTAGATTGCACAGTGATGGATGAAGGGTGCAATGCTTGACCGTTTTGGTGCATCGAGCTGCGATCGTCTTGAACCGCGCCGACGTCGTAGTCAGTGGTCGATGGTCCGTCTTCGGGCGCAGGCGAATGCGCGGAGTACGGCGCGGGAGGTGCAGGCGAAGGAGGACTTGGAGGCGGGAAGTTCGGGATGTACCCATTGTGCTTCTCCGTTTCCGGGTCGAAGCCAAGGTACACACCTCGCCGAATCCCATGTCGATGTTTGAAGTTCTCCAACCACCCGGAGCTAGCCTTGAACTTGTCAGGAGTATAACCCTGCTGATCGCCGATCTGACGAGCCTTCTGGCGTAATAGCGCGTCACTGAGGATAGTACCCTGCGCAGAAGCAGCCTTCACCCATGCCGCGAGACGCATTTCGAGCTCAGGAAACTTGGACGGTCTGCAAAGCCGCAGAGTTAGCTACGAACATAGAACGGATAGCAAGCACGCTACCTCATCTTGGCCACGTGAATCTCCTCCTCTGTAGAGACAGACAACCACCGCGCCTTCTGCTTCAAAATCTTGCTGACCGTACTACGCTCCACGCCAAACACGGCAGCAATGTCCTCTTGCTTCAATCCCGGGTGGTCGCGCGCATGAATACAGATTTGTCGTCGAGTGACGTTATACAGGCGCTTCTTTTTACCGGGCATCTTCTGCTGAAGGGGAGGGGACTCGGCGGGTTGGGCTGCAGCGTTGGCCTGAGACGGGGGTGCCGATGTAGAAGAAGAGACAGAAGTAAGAGCTGACGCAACACTTAGAGCTGGCGAGGCTGAACGCGGGTTGGACGCTGCGGAAGTAGCTGAACCTGAGGTCGAACGAGACTGGGGCTGAGAGTAAGGCATNGGGGGCGTAGCGCGGAAATACACCAGAAGTGTCATAGGAAAGACGCGACTGTTCCGAGAGCTGCATGAACTGGTCTGGCGCGCCCGGACCGTTGGGAGTCTNGGGGGCGTGAGCCCTGGTGCGGGGGATAATGAGAGTTCTGGACATGCTACACGCATATAGGCAGACTTCAGTAGACCAACCGAAGGACAAAAAGATTGAGACGAACGTCATGAGTTTCTGGCAGCTGTGCGTAGTCGGGCAGTTCGCCATGACTTTGTACTCTGCCGAGGGGGCGGAGACGGCGACGGGGAAGGCCTCTGTCTGGGCCGATGCTCCCATTTATCTGCGGTGACTCAAACGACAATTGATTGCTCGACGGCCCAGACTCAAGGGAAGGGGAAGGCGGATGATGAAGAGAAAAGGGGTCTGTTGGGTGACGGGAAAGAAAGGACTGTTGTGCTGAAGGAGGGGCATATTCGACATGTTCTTGCGAATGGGACATCATAGGCTGCATCTGAGCATGCGCCGACGCAGAGGAGTTTGGCGGGGAGTGGTGAGGGACTTGCCAGGCCATGCCCTGAGGATAGGGCTGAGGAGGGGCGGAGTCAGAGATAGAGTGTGGCTGGGGAGGGTGCGGATGATACACGAGGCCGGAGTAGTGCTGGGTCGTGTCCATGGTACGCGACACGGATGCTCAGCATCTGCAGAGAGCAGCGCAGAGGGATGGCCGAGACCGGGAGAGGGAAGGAGCTCGACGTTGAGCACGATGGTGGCCGTCCGAGAGAGAAACGGAGGGCGACGAGGCGAGGACGGCTTTTCAACCTTTCCAGCAATTCTCCAATCAGGCTCGGCTCCTTCGATCGGCCTCTCGAGCTCTGCAGATCTCTCCCTGATCTGCTCTCTTTCCTCTCTTTTTCTCAGACAATATCATCTCGCTCTGCTACCCAAGTCAGGCCCAGCGAGCTCTCAATCGAGGGCCTGCGGGATGCCACACGCGCATGAACAAGAACAAGGCCTTTGTACTTCGCCATCAATCCGCGCGCAACGTCAGTCTCGACCGAGGCTCGAGTGCCACTCCACCGCAATTTACGCCTTCCCACATTGCACAACGTTGCCTGCCCCTCGAGTTCCGCCGTCCATGTCCCTTCTCCGTCTTCCTCGTGCCCTTGGTTGCCACCGCCCATGCGGGGGCCGGAACTCGCATGTGTGCAATTGAGCCACCGAGAGAGCGCGCGGTGGACGAAGAGTCGGTAAGTAGCGCCACCGGCTCAGGCAGGTCGAGCTGGAAGCCGCCCATTATACACCGGCCCAAAGAGTGGCAGTTGCACCTCCGACGGAAGTGCGTCTGTTCCCATCCAGCGTGTCTTCGCACTCATTTCTCGCCCAATAGTAGCTCTATCTCGTCGTGGATCGTTGCAAATTCGCGCGCGTGAACCATAACCTTCATCTCCCGCGGCCCGGCGGCACTCAATGGCGAACACACGTCTACCATGCTTCCAGGCATCCAGACACTCCGCTGCTCCTACGCCTCAATCTCTCCTCTCTGCCGCCGTGCGCAGACGGCCCCTTCCCCATGACTTGTCCTCCTCATGTCCGATCTCGCTAGCATGTGTCTCTGGACTGCCTCGGTCGATCGCTCGTCTGAACTCCCTACCTGGCACTCTTCCACCGTCCTCTCCTCCCGGACCCTCCTCATTTCCGACGGAAATAGACTGGGTACCGCCCATTGTCCGCTGGAATCAAGGCGGCTCTATAATCGGTATCTAGAAGACTATCTTGAAACCCTTCTCACAGATGCTCGTCCACCACTCTGGCTTGTTGCTCATCTGTCCATGTTACGGCGTCCTGTCGCGATACCGACCTTGTTCGCTCTCCTCTTTCTTCTCCGTTTCAACGTCGCGGCTTATGTATGCGAAGGGCACTACGGCATTCTCCACCTGTGCCTCTCCGCTCCAAACTGCACCCAGGGACGGCCTTGTCCAGAACTTGCCCACAGCGGACGTCCAATGTCCCGCGTTCATGTTGTAACCAGCCCACCTGTTACGTACACTTTCCGGCCCCGCTACAATGAAACTCTACGTGGCAGTCAGTCCAAGAACCGTTGCATGGGGTACTCGCTGGAGAGTGCCGAAGGGTGCGGCCATCCCGCCTCTTACGGCGACGGAGGCCCATGACTTGCGCGCGCGCCGTTTCGCGGGCACAGCGGCACAAGCTCAACCGTTAAGCTGCGCACGCCGTTCTCTCGTACCCTGGTGCAGGCAGGTTCCCATCTTCCTGCCCAGGTGAGAGCAACGACCGTCCATCCCTGATCCTGGAGCGTTGCTGCGGCCAATGGTGGGCTGCTGACACCAGCTGCGTTCGATGGGGGGCCCTTCTCCCGCTGCGGTTGGCGAGTCGTGCGAGAACGCCAGGCACGTTCTCCTATGCTTGAGTTTGAAAGCAGCGTGCTCGGTGGGAGCAGCACAAGTCATACGCGTCTCCGCAGGACCACCGCCCAGTTTATGCGTGGCCCTTGCCTGGTATGTGCAGCCCTGATAGCCAAGAAGATCCGGCGTGCGGACGTGCTCCTCTGTCCAGGCTCGACGAATCGCTCGCTGAGCTGCAACGCCCCGGCCGGTCGCGTCCCAGCTCTCACCGTGGTGCGAACGCCGCCCAGCGTGCGGCACGCGAAAGTGGAAGAAGCCTCTGCAGACGGTGCACGCGGGCGTGTTCTCAAGCTCGCCACTCCGCCAATCGTGCGCGATCGTCCCCGCGCTCGAGGGGGCTGCCGCACGCGAACGCCCTGGATGCAATTGGTTTATGGGGCCCTTCGACGTTCCAAAGAGGGACCCATAGGTCTCTCAGACATCGCCACGATGGTGCTTTCCCTTGGGATATATGGCCATCCCAGGCTTCCCTTGTGTTTCGGTGAGAGTGGACGGTGCTCTTGTATGCCGTCTGGTACTGACGCGCTCCAAAGGGGTTAATGCGTATCTCACGCGTTCGTCATCCGTCTCTGCACCCGATCGGGGCTTGCTCAGTGCACGCATCCGATGGCCCAAAGTCCATCTCGAAACGTGAGCGTGAGTTGCCGCTAGTGCCCTGGAAGGCGTTCCATGACTCTAGCGAAGTTCATCCGCTGCTAGCCAACGCCGACGACGGCCACAGAGCGGTCTAGCCTTCTGCGCATTCCTACTCAGTGCTTCTCTGACCGATCGCATTCGAATGCGCAGACCGTCAGACGATTCGTATGTGGATACCCCAGCAGTCTTCCTCACGTACAGCGATATGCACCGTGGGACGCAAGGCCTGAAACGATAAACGCCACCGACGGTCACCGGTTGCTCTCCCAAGTTCCGCAAAGACCCGCGGCTCTTCCTTGTACGGGCCTGCTGCTTCTAGCTGCCTGGTAAATCGTGGCCCTGCATTGATCATCCGTCAGGCGGTCGGGGTTCAACATAAGCATGCGTATCACCACGCCGAGAGAGCAAGAGATGTATGATGCATGATAGTACGATAGGGGGACGTCCGCGAGGCTCGTAGGCAGTATACTAGCATTTGGAGTCGGTTGATAGCGCTAGACGTTGGCGGCCTAGTGTGATCAGCATTCAGACAGGCATTTGTCTAGCGGCCCGCCTCGTGATATGCACCGCTCAATCTAGCGGAAGAAGCTGTCTCGTAGCGGGTTCTGGGCAATCGAATCGCTTGTCGGGACTCCAGCCACGACCGTCGTTCGCTGATTTCATTGCCACTCCAAGCTCCGTCCAGCATCGCATCGGACCATACACGTTCTTCTCCCCAGGCCAAACAACGGACCTATTAAAGAGTACCATGAAGCTCTGGCCACCCCCAAAGGCCTCGATGGCCATGCGACTGAAGGTCACCTGCCCAACGGTGGGTGCGAACTGCGAAATGAGAAACACGGGAATGCATTCGAACAAAACACGAACAGGTCGACAACGATAAACAGACTATGACGATACACTGATATCGTACATCGCACAAAACCGTCCGTGTGCGGTATCACGTATACAACACACATACGTCCTCCCTCCGCTCGCCCCATCACCCCTCCACGACGCTACCGTCCGCCGCCTACGCCGATGGCTGCGCGCATATATGGCCCGTTCGTCATCGGGCCATACGGCGTCGTGGGCATCTGCGCGGGCATCGCACCTGCCATGACTGGGGTGGTCAGAGTTGCGCCCATGCCCATAACGCCATGTCCTGGAGGTCCTGGTGTCTGGTTGTGCGCTTCCCGTCCAGCAGGTAGGGTGCGGTCTTCACGCTCCGCCAGGGTCGCGGCACCTGCCCGCGCAGCTTCCGCAATGCCGTTCTGGAGCGTGAACGTCTGGCCGAGGCCGTACAGCTTGCCGTTGAACTCGGGCTCATCCAGCTTGTCATTGAAGTATAGCTCCCGCATCTTGAAGAACGTTGACGCGGTAAGCAGCGAGTCGGACCCCGCTTGGTGAGAGGGACCTATTCGCATCACCTGTACACACTAGTGAGACGAGGAAGACAAGGTCTAAAGCGAGAATGGCGTACCCCGAGATCGTCGGCAACGTCTTGTAGCCCGCCCTTCAGTACTTTACATGACCGCATCACGAATTTGATATCGTATATGGTTGGGAACCATGTCCGAAGAACGTCGAAGAAAGTTTCCTCGTTCATGGGTAATGATTGCCCGGTAAGCAGCTTGACAAAGTAGCCGAAGTCGTAACCACTGTCAAAGAGGGTGTGTCAACGCTTCCAGCTCCTCACACAACAGGCAACGAGGCAAAGGCACGCCCAACTATGGTAATCGCCTTGCGATACAATGGCTCCGAGTACGTACGCGACGTACGTTGTACGTCGCGATCAATGTTGTAAACGGGGATCAACAAGTCTCACCTGTGGAACGAGATCCATTTCGTGTCGGGTGACAGAACAAGTCCCGAGGTGATCATAAGCTCCGCGAAGTCGTTCGGTTCAATCCCCATCTCCTCATGACGTTGCAGGTCGATGCCGGACTTCTGCAGCAAGTCTATTGATTCGGGGGCGAACATGTCCTCACTGCACGATTACGTAAGCAACCCAGAGCAACATGAGGACACCGTGCCCCGCACGGAGCCCCTCCCCTCAAACGCACCTCGCGCTGAACTTGAAGTTGAACTGCCAAGTGGAAACGTCTTGGGGAAAGTTACCGTCCTCATCCGCGAGCGTGATCCCAACCTGGATGATCTTGAGAAGGTCGACGTTACACCGCATCGTCTGGTAGTGGTAGTCCGAGGATGTCTTGAACGCCCCGATTGGCCGCGCGACTACTCCAGGGAACTCCGTATCCTATGTATAAGAAAGGAAGCATGAGCTAGGTGAGGTCTATGACCGAGTCGGAAGAGACTTGTCGGACCATGGCGACGTAAGGGTACTTGTCGATGAGATCGCGGATGTTCGCCATCTCCACCTCCAAGTTAGGAGCCCAGACTTCTCGTATTCGAGACATAGTGCGCAACAGCTAGTCCAGTTTCTTGTTCGTAGCGAGGTGCACAGAGAACGGCAGAAATACAGCAATGAGATACCGGTGGGAGTGGTTCAGCTAGTGGTCGGTATTACGCAGAGGTGTAAGTTGTGTCCTGTTTGGTGCAGCGCGCTCAGAGTCCCATTGGGCGCTTCTTCATCCCGCGAGTGGTAGCGCTTATCGGGCGTCTGTTAGTGGAAGTCGACACCGGCCTTCAGCATGAATTCTCAGAATGCGCCCCGAGGCCGTTGAAGTACGTATTCTCCGTAACCTCATGTTTTGCGGTAGCCGTGCAGAACTGCTCTGCGTTGCTTATTAAGCCACAAATACGAGTGATTCAGCTGTTGTCAACTCATACACGCATCTCAGTCGGCATACAGGTCTTCCCGCGAGGGCATAATCTATTAAGTACATTCTCCTTTGGTACGGGGACACACATACCACGCTTTGTGTACGCACGCCACCCCTCAGCATTCTGTGGATGGGGCTCACTCTCCGGAAGCTGCTTGCAGGCTCTGGAAGGCCGTTGACTAAGGAAACCTGATGCTCCTCGGCGCAACAACGTCAACGCTGCTGTGGATCACGACGATACTCGCAATCGCCCTTTTGAACGCGTTCGACAACATCGCTGAACCGTTAGCTTATATACAAGCTGCATTTGGACACAGTAAAGTGCGTTTTTATCCAGCCTGCCGTCAGTTGTAGTATCCAGAAAGAGTAGGAGGATGCCTCTGCACGTCTATCCCCGGCCGCGGGATCGTCGTCGCAGTCATCCATCGCAATAGCGACGCATCTTGTCTTCATGCACTCATGAGGAGTTGAGCTGTGCCGCTAATACGATGGGACAGGCGACCACGATGCCTTGGTCGAGGGGACTGGCAGAGACCATGCCTCCCCTCATACCTATAGCCCAACTTGGAGCTCACCTCGCCCCGCCTCCCTCCCCCTCCATCAGCTCAAGCATCAGTCGTGGTACTCGCTGGAGAGTGTGCGCTGATAGTGACGGTCAAAGGAGGATGGTGGTGGCGCGACAGGARGGGGGGRAAAGAGGGAGGGAGAGACAAGAAGGTGCGCTGAGATGATGGTCCAGATACCCGCGAAAGCTATCTTGTTTATATAGGTCGTCGACCTATCCTCAGCCGCTCGGGTTTCAAGTGGCGCCGGGGTCTCTGGCGGCCACCCTGTCCCTAAAGAACGGAAATCGAACGTCTCCAGTCCGCATGTATGGGTGCGCTGCAGCCCTTGTCCCCTGAGACCTGAACACACCTAGCCTCATGGCGCTTCTTCCGTGCCGGTATCGTCGTAATCTCTCCGCAATTTGGATATGCGGTGGGTGGAGAAGGGCCTTCTGTGTGGGTCGTGCCGCGCGAACCCCAGTTTTACACCGGTCGAGACACTCCGCAGAAGCTGTCTTTGAATAGACATATGGCTTTGGCCGACATATGGGAGTCCACCCGGCGCGTCCTCGAGGTGATCGAATGCGCGAGTTTGAGTCTCAGCCACGGACACGCTCTCAGCGGCGTCTCAGAGGCCCGTGGTGAATTCTGGTACACAGCAAGCATGTACTAAGGTACCGGCTATTGTCGCATGAGATACAGAACCACAGTGATAAATTGAGGTAGGCGGCGGGGCAGCAAAGAAGACGGCGACAGCCGCGTCCCCTTCTTCCGCTCTCCGATAAGCCTCGTTTATAAGAGGTACCCGTACGCAGCTGCTGCCATCCGCCCGAGGTTGAGGGAAAAACTGTATATTATGTAAGGGAGGGAAGGTACAGATGGAATGCGGAGTGTTCTATACGAGAGGCCTGACATCACGATCACTGCGCGTTCGCAGGACATCAGCACGGACCAGGACCAGGACCCCGGACAAGCCGCGCGACGCCCTCCTGCACGTAATGACATGTCGACATACGGCCCAACTCTTGGCCATCGTGCCCGAGGAGGCTCTGCTCAGGCTGCTTCCACCTGACACAACGCGCTCAGCATTCAAAGTCCGAAGCCCGTGAAAGCTCAGATATTGACTTACGTAGTTGCTGGGGAATATGCCCTTCTTCCCGCTCGCATCCACCCCTGGAATCAGAATCATATTGCACATCAGCTCCCGCGTGCGTCGTGCGCGGAGTAGGGACTGGTCACCGCACTAACCTTCCCACCAGCCATCGGCGTAGTTGCGCCCGCCATTCGGACCTTCCGTCAAACGAATCAGCTTGCCCTCTTCGACGTCGATCTCGTCCGGGCCCTGTGCTTTGTAGGAATACAAACCGCGGACTGCGCGGAAGGGCCTGTCAGCGACAAGCGGACAGCATTGTACGGCCGACAAATTTACCGTATTCCCCGGACGTCTGATGCGTTCCGGAGCTCAGAGAAGAAGTACTGCTGTTGGGCGCCGGCGTCCCGTCCACGACCTCGATGTAGGATGCCGGGACGAGGCCCTTGGCCCCCGATTCGTCGGCTACCTTGACCCACCCGGAACCATCATCTTCTTCAAGCACATGCACGATGCTCTCGGCTAGAAACGGCGTGATGGGCGGCGCGCGCAAGGACGCACATACAATTTCCGCGACGTACCAGATACCGCAAGTTCGAACGGCGACGTGGGGGTAAAGTCGAAGAGGACCCGCGCTGTGGGACCCTGCTCGTCCGCGACATGCGCCGTATGTGCGAAAGAAGACGGCGTCGGAGTTACTCCCTCAGCTGAAGACGTGGCTGATGGGGCTGTTCCCCATCTTGTCAGCATCCATGATGAACTCGATGTGCAAATGTCATGACGAACTCAGCGATTCGCCCCTTGAGATGACAGAGGAAGACCGAGAGATGCTGGACACGGAATCGGAAGCGCCGTGACCGCGACCATGGTGCCGAGTCCCAGTACAATCTGCTGGTATCTACGATAATCCACGGCCCGGTCAAGGCCGTCTATGATCATTGTGACACTTGATCTCACCTTGAGCTCGCACTTGGAGTGCACGGAGATCCCACACGCCTTGCACGTTTTGCCTTGCTTGCTAAGACCCCAAATGGACGACTGTTGTGACGGACGAACAGCCGTGAGACACGCTGTATAAGTCGTTTCTCCGTAGGAGAGCGCACCGACCTTGCAATAGGCGCATGTTGTGGGGATCGAGAACGAAGAACTCTTGAACGAGTGTGGATTCTGCGCACCTTCGTCTCCTATCGCCGGATCGGTCAAAAATGGGAACCGTTAGCCGAGGGCATTTCTAAAAGCGAGGACGCGCGACAACGGCATCACGTGGGAGAAGCCGTTGTAGACGGCAGGCGGTAATGCAAGTGTGGAGAAATTTCCCGCACCTTGTAGAGCGGCAGAGATTGTTTCCGACTCTGCGGAGAGCACGACTCCGGACGTTGTGTAGAAGGTGAGCTCGTGTTGGGCATCGAGGTAGTTCTGGTACGATGCGAGAGATTTCCGAGGGCATGATCAGCGGCTGGGCGGACTTCGACTCTCATGCGTCCACATTGACTGCGGGCAGACTCACATCGAGTACCTCGTTGACGTTGCCTAGGGTTGTGTCCGAAGAGTAGGCTGCTACTAGCTTCTTGAGCTGTTCAGCCTCCCTACCTGCACATGTTACATATCTAGATGAGCAACGGCGTCCGATGGGGACGGTGGGCAACCGTAATGCCCCCGACTTACGTTTCGAGTTCAAGACAACGTCTAGCTCCTCAATCTTCGCCCGGCATCTACTCAGCCTGTTCTGTAGGTATACCTTGGGCGCAGGCTCGACGCTCATCTCGCCCTTGATACACATCAGCAGGCGCCTCAGAAGAGTTGGTCGGCGCGCCCAAGACTTACAAGATCATAATGGACGGATGAGGGCTCGAAGGTCCAGTCGGGTGGTGGAGCGAAGGGTGCAACGTTGTAATCAATGAAGAGATCCTGGTCGGCTTGCGGGCTGACAGCATCTAGGGCAGCTTCGGTCGCGGTCAGGTGCGAGCGCAAGGCATCCAGGTTCTGCAGCTGGATGTCTTGTGCCTGCTTCAGTATCTCCACGAAGCTGGTCAGGAGACGCGACTGTAAGTCCTCTGGGGAATGATCAAGTCAGAATGAAGCAAAGCAGCGACCGGGCTGCACATGATAATCGACATACGGAACTCCTGTGAAACAATGCCCCGTTGAGTTTGAATTTTGCATCACCATGCGCCCAGAACTTACGTCTTCCAATGCGGGTAGATCTTCGGCATAGAACTTGGACTTGACTTTGTTGGCGACCGCGATGGAGATGAGATAGGAACTACAGAACCACACGGGGGCCACTTAGGTCCGGTCGATCGCATATGAGGAAGCGAGGCTCACTTCTTGCTGTTGAGCATATCAACCTGCTGCTGTTCATATTGCCTGGCCGCCCGTTCGGCGTGGCGATCGTCCGCAGAACGTTCCTGCGCACGTTTAATCAAGGGGCTCACATGCTCTTCGCATAGGAGGCAAGCATACCTGTTTCTGCCGATAGGCCTCTACTTCCTGGCATTCTTCATCGTACTGTATGGTATGCAACATATCAGCACCCTCGTTCGTAAGACCAGTCGGATAGGCTACCTTCTGCTTGCTCTATAAATGGAAACGGCCGGGATTTTAGTCATGGTCGAATTGGCCCATCCTAACACCGACCTTCATGCGGTCTGAGTAGACGCGGTCCCTATCTGACAGTAGTTTCTGATAGTATTGTATTTCTTTCCTCTTTGATTCCTCGTGTTTCCGTTCTGTTGCTTTCAGAGGTTCGATGACTTTGTCATTCAGTGCGTCAGCGAGATTAACATGATCCTGAGAGGCATCCGTCATAGCTGTGATCAGCTGCGTGTAAGCTTTGTCCAGAGTGCTATACAATTCATGTTACTACAGCTATACTGTGGCGTTCGGAGCGAGTATTGGCTTACCTCTTGTGCAGAGTGTTGTCGTCCCAAGCCTTGGTGGGTTCATTGCCGAGCACCAAGGCGGGCATCTTCTTCGCTTTCTTATCCGCAGCTTTCTTTGCAAGCAACTGTAGCTTCGCAGCATATTCGCGCTCGAGCGCAGCACGCTCCTTATGCAAATCGCGGACCTAGAGGCCGATCTGAATCGGAGGCGTGCTGACTAGTGGACAGGCGTGAGACGTACGTCTGCGAGAAGTTCTAACTGTGCATCGTAAAGGCCGGATATCTTCTCGACTTGATCCTGTCATGGAGTAATCGTAAGCAGGTCTAGGCACGATGACGGTAGCCTTAGAGAAGGACAGGACGTACCGGAAGATGCTGTCCGTACGTTTGACCGCTGTTCGCAGACATGTCTCGAGGGGTCGGAGGCTCGTCACTGGAAGACTTATGTGCAACAGGATGGACTTCAGCGCAGATGGCGCAGTTCTTCTTATGTCAGAACACTCTCAGGCAGTTGAACGGGGCAGTGGAGGCGTAAGTTCGCAGTTTCAGAAGCGAAGGGCATGCCTCGCGGACTTGAACGAGTGCTGTACATTCTGATCGGCATTCTCCCCGCGGCATGCCCATATCAAGCAGGCATCGGTTCGCATCCAAGTTTGAAGCGCCCGTCCTTCCCGCGCTCTCTCGCCCTACCACGTCTTTTCTCCCTCGGCTTCCTCTCCGTCCCCCCCTTCAGCTGGCGGTTCCCGTCTTGCGCACGTCCTCTCGCAAATGGGCCCTATCTTTTCCACCGCTTTACACCTGGACACCGGAGCTCGTTTGACTGGCCTAAGGATCAACTACGTCGAACTCAGCTGGCTTGTGTCTCGCAATCGTCGTCTGCTGAATGCTGAGGCCTGCTCTATCCTCATCCATCCGTCTCCCTCATCTTGTTGACAATCTCCGCCATCACCATCGCTACATGCTATGTTGCCTGCAGTTATATAGTAAAATACCAACGCAGCTTTTTTATATCTCTGGGTCAGTCGCGCGACTACGAAGTCCCATCCGAGTCGAGTCGGCTGGCGTTCCACGCTATCAGCGCTGCGTCCTTGCTTGGGATTCGGATATGAGCACTCTACTCCCGCTTTCCGCGACCGTTATTATTGGCGCCATCGAATGATATGGTATGAGACTCGTTGACACCTGGGGTAGCTTACAGTACCAAATCTCGGCTTGACTGCCAGCCTTCTACTCGGCCGTATTTAGGCGACTGCACAAGGTGAGTGCTCTGCCTTCAGTCCGTGCATCTGGAGCTGAATACCGAACGCCACGCTGATTACGTCCTGTTGGGTAGGCGCCTCGTAGTACTCGTGTCTTTTACATGATGGGGTTACGAGCAGCGTCAATAAGTACGGCCTACCCTCAAGGCCTCATGGGCGCGACATCGCCGACAAATACCGTCCGAGTCCGTCATACGGAGAGCGCCAAAACAGTGCGTTTACGTCTCATTGTACATTCATATCTGCCGTCAACTTGAGGGCCGATAGATAGCGTCTTCCATTAGGGCGCGGGACCATCATGTGGTCAACAGCCTTCATCCACCCTGGGCCACCCATCCCCAAGCCGCCCGGGAAAGAGGGTCGTAAAAGAGGCACTCGGGCTTCCTTCGCGGGCGGCTAGATGGATGCACACATTCGAACGCCCTGTTCTCTCTTGTACGTCAAGCAACGTTTGCCTCCGGTCGTCAGTATGATTCAGAGTTGACGTCACTTGACGTGACGGTCTACTCGTTGGATACGCGTGCTGAGGAAAAGCTCGACGCTGGTACACCGTGCACTCTATTCATTCTCAGGCGAACACCCGTCCATATTCAGACGTCTTCTGCTGCAACCGTCTTCCGGATTAGACGTATACTTGCTCACTGGTCATTACCCTCGCCCAGGCAGTACCTGAACCCGCCCATGGAAGGTTTGCGAACGTTCTGGCACTGTAAGGCTATCGGTAGCTTGGCGATCTCGTCATGCGGCCCGCTTCTCAAGGGTTTCGACTTGCGAAACAACGTCTTCCTTGACTTCTGGGGAAAGCAAGTGCTGCAACTAGGAACACGCCCTGGCCACAGGCCGGCTTTCCTCCAGGGTATTGCATGGTGCCGAGGTACAGCGGCGTCGTCAATTGGCCAACGGTCATCATGTTCCTTGACCCTCTAAACGAGGGCTTGATCGGGCTCCGTGTCGCCGAGAAAAGTACTGAAGCTACCTTGTCGCCGAACGACACAGAAATGCAGGGTTCAAGTGAGGGTGATAGTCTTTCCATGCCGTTCGGCACTTACAGGATCTTGACTGACGCATTGGCCAGCGAAAGAGAGGAGCGTTTCAAATGCTTTCCAGCTGCAGCTTACTTACCAGCGAGCTTTTGCCAAGCGGCCGTCCGGAACAGAGTGCAGACGGGGTGCTATGGTTGGCTGGCTTATGCTTTCTAACGGTCATTTTACGAAGCTGTTCAAGCCCTCAAGCGCCGGTCGATGACAAGGACAACGAGGCCTAGACTTCTGCGACATGTTGTACGTGTGCTTTTGCTCTCATTCGCTGCAGAATTCGCCGACAAATGTTTTTCCTGCAGCTCGGCGAGCAGCCATGGGCCTGTCGGCGGCTCCGAGAGTAGGAGACCGGCCCCCTTGTTCCTGAGTGGCACGTGCCGGACCAATCAGCGTTGATTAGATAAATACCATATCGGGACGAGCCAGGTACTTTTCCTCCCCCGCGATTTCCGTCTGTGTTCGTCCAGTGCAGGCCCTGGCAGCCTGGTGATGGCTCGCGCTCGCTCTCAGGTGTTTGCTGGACATGCGCCTCGACGTTGCAACGTTTTCAGCCATGCTGTAGCGTTGCTTTGTCAACCATTCCCTTGATTTACAGCATCGCCGCTCACCGAGGCTCGAGCTTGGCAAGTCTCTCGTTGCACATGCACATCCGTGCGGACCGTGCCACTTCGCCGCCGCCGATGTGTTTGCTCCGGATTCCAGCCATTTCTCCGCATTTGCACCCCGGACGTCAAAGGCAATCATCTCCACCCAGCCGCTCCAATTTTCCAGGGTGGTGTTGCGACACTACCACCGACCACCACAACCCGGTCTGGGCCTCCGCTAATTCCGTTTCCATCGTCGGCATCCTCGTCCTTGGTACCTTGGCCTGGTGGCAACCTGCCCCAGGCTCGAAAAAAGATGAAGTCAGCCATGCATTTGCAGAACGGCATCGGCGCGCGTCCTCAGGTATAAAAGCCCTTGCAACTTCGTCCCTGGAAGTCCTCACGAGTCCTTCTCGAATACCTTGCCTCCCCCACTCTCGCCGTCGCGTCCCCTTCTGCACACGCTCGCTCTTCGGTCTCTACCCTTCCGTTCTTTGACCATGTCGCCCTTGACGTTCTTCATCTTCGCTCTCGCGCTCGTCTGCACGGCGTTCGCGTCCCCCATCAACGGCACTGCCGCCGCGCTCGAGAAGCGCGTCACCCACACCGGTCGCGTAAGTGTGCCTTTGTCCCTTCGTGGCGCGGGGCGAATGCTGACATACGATATCCTCAGGGCACCTGGTTCAACGTCGGCCTCGGCGCGTGTGGCAAGACCAACGTCGACAGCGACAAGATCGTTGCGATTTCCACGCAGATCTACGGCAATGGCGGAAACTGCGAGCAGTACATGCACATCACCAACACCGCTAACGGCAAGAGCGCCTGGGGCAAGGTCCGCGACGCGTGCCCCGGCTGCGGCCCCAACGACATCGGTCAGTCCTCTCATAACCCTCTCCCTTCCTCATCGCACGTCGCTGACACGCCTCTTTGTCTGCAGACATGAGCCCCTCCCTCTTCGAGGAGCTCGGCTCACTCGACACTGGCGTCCTCAAGGTCTCCTGGCACTTCGAGAACAAGGCCTTCACTCTCCCGTGAGCGAACCCGCGGCCTTCCCTCCCTCGCCGACGCCTCCGTTCCTTTCCTCCTCTCGGTCTTTATTCGGGCTATTTATTGGCTGTCCATCCCTCGGTCCTCCCATCCTCGGCTATGGGAGGCTTGTGCGCATCTACAGTCGCGTCGAGCGCGACGTCCTCCTCCCTCTCTTGGGTCTCCCCCCTCTTATCGCCTCCCGTCTCTAGCAGACGCGACGCGCCACCCGCCTCATGGCACCCCCTCCCATCCCCCTTGTAGACGCGTTGACGCATAGAGTGTACAAAAAAGCTCGCTAGAGTGTAGTCGTCTTATGGTCATGTAGCATTAGCCCTTGTATAGCCTTTGCTTCGTGGTCAGAATCGAAGTGCCCGGGACTCCCCCGCAGCTGCGGGTACCCCGCGGTTTAGAACCCATATCCGGATCCCTTGCATACGTGTGTGAGTCGTTGCCCATCGCTACCTGCCCCCGTTGCTCCTTGCTGTCTGACGCAATGAATACAATTTGGATGGCAAACGAAGGACGACAGGTACCGGTAGCTCCGGTGACCCACTCGCACACACGCCTGACCACCGGCATGACGCGCACCTTTGCTCACCGGCGACGCAGGGGGAACCACGTCGGTTACTTTTAGTAAACGTGCTTCTAATGCGGCCCCCTTATATAAATTAATGGACTACATCCTTGAAGCGTGTGACACGAGGAAGCAGGCAGGTATCTCATAAGCTACAGGCTACAGGTAAATACACGTTGGCTGCGCACCGATCACCACGCGCAGAGCGATGTCCGAGCAGAGCCAACACCGTCCAATCGAACTAGTGATACAACGTTGAGTGAAGCCTCTTTCCAGGCTGACCACCATCACCCCAAAGCAATTCCAGCAGCCCACCGATCCGAACGCACCCACTACGTGAGTAGTACGGCACCTTGCCATCTCCGGACTGCCCGCGCCGTCTCCGCTCCCCTTGACCTCGCTCGCGGTGGGGCTCGACGATGCCCGGAAGCCGCGGCTATGATGCCAGGCAGACGAACAGCCAAGCGACGACGGACGCGAGGCTGACGAGCTCCCACAGGCTGCACGAACGTAAGACGCTGAGGAGGTGCGAGCTGCTCGTGCCGCTGCCGCTACCGTCATGTGGGGCGGAGATGACAGCGGAGGACGGACGCGCNGGGGCGGACGCGAGGCACGCCGAGGAACAGCGTGGTGGCCGTCTGGCAAACGGGCAATTCTGGCAGCCAGGGGAGAATGGATGAGCCGTCGCGGTCCTTCGCTGGATCGAGGAGGATGTCGATGTCCTCAGGCACGATGCGTTCTGTATGGCGAAGCATCGATCGTGGATAGAACATGGGCACGTGGATTCTGAGTCCATGCATATGTATCCAGGTAATGAACACTTACGGCATTGTATACCATCCCTAGCAATTGGCCTGCCAACGCTATAGTGGCCGATTGTCCAGTTAGACGGGGCCTGGGCACTGCAGAAGTAGAAGAAAGGGTCATTCGATGCAACTACGGGATGTGCACGATCATCAGCTACACTCACAATAGACAGCTTCGAACGGTCACTGGGCACGCCGCCGCCGCTGCGACGACGTTCATAGTCGAGGTATGCGCGAACGTTGCGAACATCATGAAAGCGAGCAGGGCGGCGTGCAGGACAGTCATGGGTGCAGTGCCTAGCAGTCGTTGGTGAACATGAAGCGGCGCTGGCCGTGGACAGCAAGCACTGTATACTGGAGGTCGTGGGTATGATGGGGATACCTGCGCTCAGAAACTCAATCAGTTATATCTACCGCCAGAGTCGCAGTGCCACCATAGGCCGGCCTGCCACTAGCCTCCAGGGCTGTGCGTCGCCTTATCTCCTGTCTGAGCTGGTGTCCCAAGATGAGTGATGAGTGGCCCACGGCATACACTGCGAGGCCGATGCATACCGGAGGCTGGACCATCCGCGCGCTGAGTGATATGAAATAGACGCAGAAACGCGCACTCATCACCCTCAGGTGAGGATTCATATAGGAGGGTGAGCCCATATAGGCCCCCTCCAGGGGGAGCGCGGTGTTGGGACAGATGATGATGAGTTATACCGCGCCGCCTCCAGATTCCGAATGTCCAGTGTGGTCTAGGAGTCAAACTTGAGTGCTATTCCAACATCCAGTACAAACGCGTTTCATAGATGGCGATGAGATCACGAGATAGTCAGAGCATTACAGACTGAGACGAAGATAGTGGAATCCCTGAAGCGAAAGTCGACGTGGCCAGGCTAGTCCTACAAGGCTGGCCACATGTGAGCCTAATAATCTATTTCAAGGAGTGCCAACAAACACGTCCGAGACCCACAGTCGAGTAGCGTGGCATCCTAGCTAATCGCGTACATCCTCGTCAAGGCCCAGAGTTTCATGTGGTAGACACAATGAATCGCCATTCATGTTGGCACAGGGGTGCTCTAGAATCGCGAGACCAAATACTGAGGATTGTAACAGGTTTACGCAATGGCCAGCTGCAGAGAGTCCGAGTCGACATGGAGGAGTGAAAGAAACGCTGTGGGCGCCTATCGACGCAGGTCGCCTCTCCTACTCATACTTACGATGATCTCCGTCAACGACATCCTGCAGTATACCCGATTCATTCTGAGTCTTTCCGCAGAAGTAACATCTAAGTAGTACTTCCGAGCTCAGCATAAAGGTACATCAACACAACGGGGCGCCAATACAGCGTCAAGGACTGGGAACGTAGAATGCGAGCCATTGGTGGTACTACACAATGATGTCATACCTCCAATGACGGTGGTTGGCACTCCTGCCACCTTACACATCCACGCCCCACTGCATGCACAGGCTGAGCTATATATTCATCTGTTCTACAGCAGTACGCCATCACCATAGCTCTGAGCCAACGGCCTCCAAGTGAGTTTCCTCTGAGGCTTTCTCGCCAATATGGAACGATTTTATATACCAACCAGGCCTGTTCAATAGAGCATATAGCATCAACATGCCCGCACAAGAACGAAAAGCCATCCACTTCGGCGCAGGAAACATCGGCCGCGGATTCATCGGGCCCCTGCTCGTCGACTCGGGCTACCACGTAATCTTCGCCGACGTCAACAAAGACATCATCCAGAAGCTGAACGAGCAGGACTCGTATGAAGTCCTCATCCTCGACGAGGAGTCGGAGGAGCGCGCCAACGTGTCCGACGTGTCCGGCGTCGTCTCCACCTCGGACGACATCGTGCGCGCGTTCGCTGACCCTGCCGTGGACCTCGTCACCACTGCCGTCGGCCCGACTGTACTCGAGAAGATCGCCGTGACGATCGCGCAGGGTCTCCACGCGCGGCGCGAGGCGGACGCGGGCGCGCTCAACATCATCGCGTGCGAGAACATGATCAACCAGACGTCCACACTCCGGGAGCACGTCTTCCAGAACCTCACGGACGAGGACAAAGCCTGGGTGGAGGAACACATCGGCTTCGCGAACTGTTCAGTCGACCGCATCGTGCCTCCCTTCGACCCCAAGGACGGCAGTACGCCACTCGACGTTGGTGTCGAGGGTTTCTACGAATGGGTCGTCGACGAGAAGGCGCTTCAGCGCACACGCCCTGACGTCAAGCTCAAGGGCATCCGCCTGACGACTGACCTCCAGGCATACATCGAACGCAAGCTCTTCACGCTCAACTGTGGACACGCCATCACTGCCTACCTCGGCTTCCTGAAGGGACATTCGACGATTGATGAGGCCATCCGAGACGAAGAAATCCGCGAGACCGTGCGTGGAGCCTTGTTCAACGAAGGAGGCGCGGCGCTCCGGGAGAAGCACAACTTCGACGAGCAGGAGTACGCACAATACGTCGAGAAGACGATTGCCCGTTTCGCGAACCCGAGACTGAAGGACGAAATCGTGCGCGTCGGCCGGGAACCTCTACGCAAGCTAGCAAAGGGCGACCGGCTCCTGGGACCTGCGTACATGGCGCGCGAGTACAAGCTCCCTATCGACAACCTGGCGAAGGGCATTGCTGCAGCGTTCTTGTACGAGGTGTCCGATGACAAGCAGAGCGTCGACCTCCAGAAGAAGGTTCAAGAGCAGGGTATCGAGAAAGCGATCGCCGAGATTACCGGTTTCTCCGAAGGAAATGACGAACACAGCAAGATCCTGGATGCTTATCACGACCTTCAGAAGATCGACAAGAAGCAAAGAAGCTCTTGAGACAGGGTTGGGATACTCTGTTGTGAGTGTTCAATGTATGGACGACGTATAGATATCTTCATCAAGTACTAACCCACAAATTCGTGCTTCAGCTGATTCATACTGTAGACACGTACAGTAGTAATACGTATACCTTGGACGAAACTTTGTTGTGCTCTTGCGGATAAACGGCCATGATCACGACTACTATATCCAGCATCCCTGTTTCTCACCCAATACCAGATAGTTGAGATAAAAAACTAACACATGAGGCACTCTCATCTCAGAACAGAAGGATAGCGGAGGCAACGAGAACAAGAGCAGACAGCCGACGGCGACCGAACATCTCGCCTTTTCTCGGCGCTGCTGAGGTGCTCTGGGTAGTCGTTGAAGAGGTAGCAGGCGTGGAAGACGACGGCGCTTGAGTACTACTTGAAGAATGGCTGACCGTCGCAGAAGGAGCGGCTTTGACAGATATGAAATTTGAAAACGTGACGTTCGTGAGGGATATTGTAGGCGAGGCCGGGTTGATGATGGTGAACATAGGACTCCAATTTGCAGCATTGCCAAGCACTTGGTGGAATCCAGATTCTCTTAGCGCGACGAGCACACGATATACGGCAAAGCGCGTATGAATCGATACTTACGAACGATCCAGTAGAAGGGCCCGCTAGGGACGTCCGGCACAACGATGTTCAGAACCTCGTCAGCCAGAAAGAATCCATCCGCAAGAGGGTTTGCTGTTGTACGATGTCGGTAAATACGTGGTCATGTTTTACCGAAGAGCCATTCATCATGCACTCACTGATGTACTCATGAAGAGAACCATCTGTCGGATCCTGGTAACCTAAGAGCACGCGCCCCTGCTCTCTGGTGATGTCCAGCCCAGCATTACTCCTGCGTTTCGCGCATCGACGTTACAGGCCCGCGTCATAATGCATCAAACGAATTGTAGAAACGTACCACCGGATCGTCTGAACCTGGCCCACCGTCCATACGTCCGCTCCATCCGGCCTCAAGATAACGGGCGACTTCGTTGGATCTACGATCACCTCAGCGTTGCAGCTCCCTAGAATCGAGGCAACCGTCACGATGACCGTCGTGAACAGAGGGCACCAGCTATGGATCATCGTGGCAGGAAGAGAGAACGATCGTGAGCCGGGATTTGCAGATGGCAGGTATATACGACATGGCGGTCTCAGTCGAAGATCATCACGACGGGCGCGCTCATGCTGCAGGCACGCGTGCCTTGGATGCGGTGTGACGGATTGCACGTGCCCTCTGGGCGCGAAGCATCACACAGCCTCCATAGCGCGTATGGAGGAGCACTCTGACTCGCCAGTTACTATCAGGTTATCCTCTGGCTCTTATATCTTACCCTTCGAGACTTGAGAGGGATAACGGATAACGGATCTGTACGCATTAGTGAGAATAGTATTATGCTCAATAAACCATCAAGGAGTCGAACTGCTAGAATGGGAACGAAGAGCACAAGCAAGGAGTCCTAGCTTCAGGCTAAACCAGCCGAAGTCCCGCCATGAGCAACACAATTTGCAAGCCGGCAAAGACAGTATAGCCACGAAGTCCTTCCTTCCAGGTCATAGCACCATTACCGCTGGGTTTGGTTTGTGTTGGGTGCGCAGTGTCCGACGACGTGGATGTAGATGTACTATTCGTACCCGAGGACGATGTCCCCGTGTTACTCGGCGGAGGGATCGTGCCGACCACGCTCGTCTGAGTAATTGTCGCGGAAGGGACATGTCCGGTCGTGGACAAGGTAGACGGTTCTGGCTGGACTGACGATGGTATGGGGTTGTTCGCGTCCACTACTTGGAAGACGGCACTGAGATTGCTCTCGTCGCCGAGCACTTGAGATTACAATCCATTAGCAATCCAACGAATACGGCGTGTAACAAGACAAACTCACATGCAATGACATAGCGTGCACCGGTAGGGAGATTGAGGGGGCAGCGGACGTTAACCTGACCGTCGGACAAGGGGAAGTCCTCCGCCAACGGCTGGTCTAAAAGCAGCAACGTCCAGTCACACTTGAGTATGAACGTTCTCCAAATGAACAGCATCATCACACATAAGTTGCGTACCTTTCCACAAGAAAACAGATCCATTCGATTGGACATAGCCCATGAGAATCGTTCCGTTCACCCCCGTTACATTGAAGCCATCAGTGATCCTGAGGCGTATTAGCACAAAGCAGGCCTAGGGTGGCGATGTTGTTCGTTACTCACCACGTCACGGTTTGCACGGCTCCCAGTGACCATTCGTCCTGCGAACCGGGCGAGATGATGGTCGGTGATACAACGCGGGAGACAAGAGAGGCTGCTAGAGCTCTTGAAAGGCCCAGAAAACAAATCGCTGCCAAAGCAACAAGGAATCGAAAGGCCGTCATGACTTGTGCACAAGACGAGCGTGTAGCGACAGGTGGACAGATGAAAGCAGGACGCAGAAAGATTCCAGCTTGGGCGTCCTGTAATCACCTCGCGCCCTCGGGTAAGTAGAGCGGGCTCGATGACATGAGAAGATCTCTTCCATCAGCGGCACTGCCGCCTCAATATCATGTGCGCGCGCTGTGCAGCAAGCAGTGTCGACCACAGCGCACTGCAAGATCATCCAATCGGAACTTTCCCAGCCTCGCGAGCTCTTGCATAGGCCAACACTAGGGTTGAGGTACCACAAAAAGGTTGGCTGTGAATGATTATGCATTCCTCGCACCTAGGCTCAGGGCGGCGTAGAGCCGCTCAGGCTCACACGAGTTTCAAATCAGACGTAAGCATAGAAAGCCTCTTCTTTTGACCGCTTGATGTACCGCAAATGCATCATAGGGGGTCCATCAACAGGCCAAGATAATTGTACGAGGAAGTCTCAGCTTCAAGGAAGAGGTGGGTGCCAGAGTTCGAAGAAGCGACGAGTCGCCGTCGACTCCAAGGACTCGTCGGATATAAAGCAGACGCGAGAAGTCACACGAACACGTGCGATGTGACGTTCGTGATATACTTAGGGCCTGTCCAGCTGCACGCCGACCGACGATCCGCTCCGCTCCGAAACGATGGATTACTATAACAGGCATGTTAGACGCCCGGATCTCTTGGCCCGCTCGACCGCGCTTGGGGAGGTGACAGGACGTTACTCTTACCAGGGCGCTTGGTACATCGTTCGGTCTCGACCGTCATTCAACAGCCAATGAGCGGGCGCAAATCCTGACGAAAAGCACGAGACGCTCGCGGGCGAGCAGGTCGTCACAGAGGCTCACAATCAAGTCACCATGGGTCACACGGGCCGCATTGCCGATCGTTTCGGAGCGGAGCGCATCGTCGGTCGGCGTGCAGCTGGACAGGCCCTTACTTTTTGACGCGACCCGGAGCTCGCTCGAGACTCGGGCTGTTGGCAGTGGCTCGAACCTCGAATACTACCGGTGCGTGCATT
>JAPEVG010000378.1:0-23913 GCA_029747595.1 Trametes cubensis
CGTTCTACCGACTGGGCAAACTGGGCGCGCGCTTASGGGGGGGGTACCCGTGTGAAAATGGACTTCGCGTTTCTTGCTCCTGGATGCGACACACGAAGAGGCTCGCGTCACTACGCCATCATCATACTGGACTCAAGACATCCCCAGATACACTGGATGCATAGCGTGACTATTACAAACTCTTTTTCTTCTTCTTAATCGGTCTGCTCACCCTCCTACACAGGTACTACGTGTGGAGTAGTGCGAAGTAGTGCAAAGTACTACCAGTAAAGCACTGGAGTAGGCCATGCACGCTGCTCGGATGCCCGGCCTGGGATAGTAGACCAAGTAAGTGTCCTAAAAAACTATACATACTGCTCTGTGAGACACACACACACAGACAGAACCAATCATGTCTATCTGTGCCTCACAGAACACAAATGAGCGAGGTGCGACTCTCCGTCAGTGTTCGGCGCTTGCGCTCATGTCGCGGTCACGTGACCTCGCTCACTCTCTAAATGTCCGCCCAAGTGTGCACTCGCAGTTTCTCAAAGCTCCTCTCCTCCCATAGAAGGTTTGAACGAGCTAAGGGAAGACCACTATATTATTTTGCTTTTTTAATACGAGCATACGGCATGTATAGCGGATCCTATAGCCCATATTGGCCTGAAGAGACCACTTTAGGGTGCCTATATCACTTTCTCTACACTGCATTCTGTATCTCACTCATTTCAATGTATACAACATGCGCATACAGTATATATGTACCGTGCAGGCTAGAGAAACGGAACGTTTAGTGCATGTTTTATGCTGCAAGACGCACGACCCTCGTTCTGCAAGACGTCTCCATCTCGCGAAGTCCGTTTTCACACGGGTACCCCCCCTAAGCGCGCGCCCAGTTTGCCCAGCCTCTCCGGTGAGTAGAAGGAGCGGAACGACTGACTTTGAATCTCCCATCACCAGAGAGGCTGGGGACGAGCCTATATTACCACCATCATCATCTATGCCAGCATCGACTTCATGTCTCTGCCTGTAACGTTTAAGATACCTACAGTCACACGGAAGCCGCGGTCTACAAACGCTCAACAAATCTGGGACATTTTGGACGATCCTGCAAGACGCCTGTGACGCTACCGCCAACGATAGTCTTGGCACGGATGTCGTCCTCGAGCGGTGATGGGCGCTGCGACAATCAACCCTTGCAATGCCTTGTATGCGCACATCCCGCTCGGGTACCGTAATGCTCAAGCTCTGCTCTGTGCTACGCGCCTCTGTCTCCGGGCAGCATGATGGTATCCTCNGGGGGGCTGACCCGGCGTTGTCGGTCTCGATCTCGACATAGGGATCCTCGACTTGGGCTCGCGGTATATAAGTGACTGCGCATGCGAGAAGCATACTGCTCAAGTTTTTTGTAGTCAACGACTGGTCGTCGACTGGCTGCGTTGTTAGGTTTCGTTCTTCTGCTTCCTGTTCTCTTCCTTCGAACCATCTTGGCGCTTTCTTGTTAGGATCCAGAATGCTTGCTGTTCCGTTGGCTGTCTTTGCGTTCGCATATGGCTCTGCGGTGGTCACTGGTCTGACACTGCAGAAACGCGCGGTCGATTTTTTCGATCCTGCCCAGGGAGGTGGGAGCATATTCGATAACGCTACCTTTGGTGGCGAACCTTTGAACGTTAGTAGCTATGTATTGGTCACTTACGTCGGACAGCATGCTGACAACGTAACAGGTCATCATTTCTTGGCAAAGTTCTCCCGACGTTTTGACAGACGACGGCATACTGAACTTCGCCAGGGCGATCGGCTTGTAAGCATCTCCTAGACTTCTCTGTATGTATCACCCGCTCACATTTCCCAAGTTCTCAAGAATGCCTTGGTCTTCATCTGGGTGACCCACAGACGGCTAACCTAGGCGATGGCAACGGTTCTGTCAACCAGACTGTCGAGTTCCGCCAGGACTTTGGAAACGACTTCCTTGGTACTTGTCTGGAGAGCCTTGTGGGCGGCAATCACTTCCGGTGAGTACTTCTATGTGGGATGTCAGTCGTTGACCTCATCGACTTGTCATGCAGAGTATTCCGTCAAAATGGCCCCCAGGCAAACAGCGGTGCTCTCTTCTTAGCGTGGGTACTCTGCGAGTTGATGCTCTCACATCGAAGCTAACGAGTTCACGATCTATATAGAGTCTCAAAGGAACAACCTGCGAGCCAAAACCATGACATTGTCCCGGATGGTTACAATATTGGGCGGTAAGTCCATTTAAATGATGGTCCGCTTGCATAAACTTACAAAAGGATGGTCATGTCAGGGACGAGCTCGTTGCGGGCGCTGTAGGTACGAAGAGCTTTGGAGGCGTAACATACAACGTCGTTGCGAAGAACATCACCGGGCTCATGCCTGCTGGAAGCGATGGTGTCAACCATGGTAAGTATCTTCTTAAGTTCTCCTGCCGATGTTCAACTGATCTCCTACAACCCTCGTGTAGGTATCGCGGTGGACGGCATCGTCACACTTTTGACGGTCACCATACAGTAGAGACATTCACATGATGTAGCGATAGCATCACCTCGAAGACTTCGCCCGCTCTGGCGTCGGCGGCTTGCGTTATACTTACTGTATACTTGCACATCAGATGCACTGATCTTATCAGTGACGCCACACCACTTAGGAGTCGCACTGCCGCATGTCGCAAGTGGGACGCTAGCAAAGCCAGGCACATGCTGTCCGGAAGCCAGAACGCTATATGATACACGGCACACACTCGCCGTATAACGGGCGTCCTTTACCGCGAGCATGTACTTGGCTGGACGATTATCGATAAGTCGTAACAACGGATGCACGACCTGTAACGGGGTTCTACGACCCCTGGGAGATACGTAACCGATCCACCTGAGAGGCTCAGACAGCTTGAGACCTTTGTGGCGGAGCACCGGTACGTATTCCCCTGACCGTGAATTGCGGAGTTCTCACAACAAACGTGTGCAGGATGCACCCTTTATACCGGCACCGGGCATTGGCCAGCGACAAATCTGCATGACGGAGTGGGAAAGTACAAAGGTAAGCTTGGGGATAGAAGCCCGATAACAAACCGTGCGCTCGATGCGATGCTTACACCGATCGTCAGCATGAAACCTAGCAGAATACATGCTTTCGCCGTGTACACGTACTTGTACGGGCACGCGCAGAAGCAGGACATGCGCGTATATAAAGATCGCAAGGAATGCGTCAACCGTAGCTTCACCTCGAGTGTACTACTCCTCTGCAATCCAATCTACACAGCATGTCTACCTCTACACAGAAACATGTCGTCGCCTTCCCCTTCCAGGCTTGGGGTACGTTGGTTCCACTTGGATGCCGATGACTTCTCGTGGTTGAACGCTGCGTTCCAGGACATTGTCGGCCGCTCATCACGCTCGCTGCGCGCTTCGTGAAGTTGCGTCCGGTCTACGTTACTTTCCTCACCACTAGCATGGTCTACGACAAGGTGCAAGCTGAGCTCGCACGGAACTTTGAGCCGGGAGAGGAGGAGAGCGCTGGCAGGGTCCGGTAAGGCTCTTTACTACGCGGCGCTCTGCCGGGATAGCGCAATTCAGTTGTTGAACGCTCATTCGGGACGGCTTCGTGTAGAGTCATCTCCATCGACGAGGGTCAATTCTTAACGTCGGAATCCATCGACGCAAGCTTCAAGACTACTTGGGCGAAGCTCATCGCGAGCGAAGAGCTCACATGCGCCAAGACCGGCACCACCTACAGCGCCTTGGTCAAGCCGCAGGCAATTATCGTCGACGTAAGTCGTACTGGCGCCCTATGATCATATCATGTCTGACTCGAGTTGGACGCCCTGCGCTTCACAGTTCTTCGGCGTTGCGACTGTTGCCGCCGTCAGGGAGTTGAGCGCACATACCGTGAAGATTTACAGCTGGCATCCCGGTTCTACCTTCGCTACGTTCTACCTCTTCGGTCCGGAGAAGTTTGGTGGGAAGGGCGATGTCGCTACCAAGGCAGAGATAGAGGCCAAACGCTCCGGACGGCCTTATGAGGAGGTGGTAAAGGAGGTAAGTGCTACATCCCCCTTCAACGCACATTCTATGGGTTGCTTACGATTTACAGATGTTATTCACCCCAAAGGGCCAGATCGTGAAGGTGCCAGGGTTGCCGCCAATGTATGACTACGAATACTACCCACAAGACGTGAGTGCAGCACGCACAGCTGCTCTTCGTAGGCTGCGCGGGGATCTGACGGCCGTTCACGCAGTTCCCTATTCCCGAGCAAGTAGCCATACCGATCTTCCCGCGGGTCTTTGAGTGAGTTCCAATATGCGATACTCATTCGTCATGGTGCCGGGCTTGCACTCAACTCCCGCCGATAGGACGGTGATGTCGTGCGATGGTGTCCTCTTGTTCACGCCCGAATCGTATGAGCCCGAGGCAGTGGCTGCAGCGAGGGCGTGGACCGCTGAGACGGGCCGTACGACCTATCTCTGTGGGCCCCTCCTCCCAACCGGGTCTCAAGCGGCGGCGAACGAAAAGAAACAGTCCAAAGAGACCGGCGAGATCGAGGAGTTCCTCGAGACGACGCTCAAGACGTCGGGCGAGAAGTCCCTCCTCTACGTAAGTGCACATCGGAGGTGCTCAGGCTTGTCAGGAGCCTCTCGGCCGCACATCTGATGTCTTGCATTTAGATCTCCTTCGGCTCCGTGTTCTGGCCGGTGAAGACTCCCGAGAAGCTGTGGGCCTTCCTGGACGTAGTGATGGAACGCAACATCCCCTTCGTAAGTCGCGCTTTCTCTGTCCAGGGCTGGTGCAGCGTCGGGCCCGCACTGAACCCATATGTCACAGATCCTCAGCCATGCGTCGCCGTTCGCCAGCATCCCCGACGAGGTCAAAGAGAAGGTCAAGCTTTATGGAAAGGGTTTACTCTCACCCTGGACGCCTCAGCAAACGATCCTCGAACATCCGGTGAGCACAATGCAGGTGCTCTAGCTTGCGTTGTCTTGCTCACTCCACGATTCAGGCTACTGGTTGGTTCCTTGCCCATGGAGGCCATAACGGCGTCACCGAAGCCATCTCCATCGGTGTTCCTATGTACGTCGTTGAATCGATTAAGCTACCTTTTCTCATAGGTTCTAACTGATCATACAGGATATTCTGGCCCTTCGGAGGCGACCAGTCGCTCAACACCGTGCACATGACGGACAACCTCAACGTCGCATACGAGCTGATCGAGGTCCGCACCGGACACGGGCTGCACGAGATCTGCCGCAACGGCCGCAAGCCCATCGGTACGGTGGAGGCGGTGAAGGACGAGGCGCGGGATATTCTTGCGAAGGCGTTCGGCGAGGACGGCGCGCAGAAGCGCGAGAGGCTGAAGGCGCTCACGAGCGCGCTGAAGCACGAGTGGGAGGAGGGAGGCTCTTCGTTGCGGGACGTCACCGCTTTCTTGGACCAACTCTGAGGTCTGCGCAAGAGGTTTAGCATGATACATAGTGCGTAGAATGTACCAATAGTAGCCGTGGCGCGAGCTCGAGCTTTCCCCACCCCCGCATACCGTGTAGCAGTTTTACCCCGCATTTCAATGCACGATCGAGCTTCCCCGCACTACAGCTAGCTAGCGTGCGCCTCAAGCTCGTCGCTCCCCCGCCGGATCTCATCCGGGCGCAGACCAACAACATCGGCGAGAACGCTTTCCCGCGCTCTCCTCGATGCGTGCAGCCAACCGCCGTCGAGCAGTTTCGCTTGTCGAGCGACGCGAGTGGGTCATGGGACACACGGCGAGCGCTGGCCCGGATGCCGGCACACCCATCGAGTAATGACATCGCTTGTCGCACCCCGCACAACATACCTCCTCGGCCCCTCAGCTTGCTCTCCTTTCTCGTCGTTCAGCTCTTTTTGCTCTTTGAGCTCCATCGCTGTCCTCAGCTTCTACCTACACACTACACAGACTACATTTTTGCTCAATAAGGAACCATGTTGCGCTCGCTCGCTCGCATCCCCGCACCGAAGACCCGGCCAGCGGCTGCTGCTGTCTCTGCGACGAGGGGCGCTGCCGCCGTTTCGGGCCAGCGCAGACATGCGTCGTTCTACAACACCGACGTTGCAGGCCTGACGGAGGAGCAGGCTGAGGTGCGTCCGAGTTTTCTCGTGTCCAGATAAACATAGGAGTGTGCTGACGGTGTGAGTGATAGTTCCGGAACGCAGTACAAGAGTTTGCGGAGCGGGAGGTCGCCCCGCGGGCTGCTGAGATCGACAGGACAAACAACTTTCCGATGGTGAGCAGCGCCAAACCTGTCCTCCTTTCAAGCAATTCGATGGGCAAGCATGCGTGTACTCGATGCCGCTGTCACATCCCACACACCTGGGCGTTTGGTTGCAGCCACATCTCGCCACCGCGTTTGTTGTTCCGCTTGCTGACACGGACGTTGATAGGATTTATGGGAGAAGCTGGGAGACATGGGCCTCTTGGGCATCACGGTGAAGCCCGAGTACGGCGGCCTCGCGCTCGGGTACTTCAACCACACGCTCGCGATGGAGGAGCTCTCGCGCGCCTCGGGCTCCGTCGCGCTCTCCTACGGCGCGCACTCGAACCTCTGCGTCAACCAGGTAAGAGGAGAGCATTCTTCGTGAAGGCTGATTGTCCAATTGTCGTTGATGTATGCGTTCGCATTTGCAGATCCACCGGTGGGGCACGGAGGCGCAGAAGCAGAAGTACCTCCCCGACCTCGTTTCGGGCAAGAAGGTCGGCAGCCTCGCGATGAGCGAGCCTGGTAGCGGGAGCGACGTGATCAGCATGAAGCTCCGCGCGGAGAAGGTCGACGGCGGATGGAAGCTGAACGGAAACAAGTTCTGGTACGCGCTTCGGCCTCATTCCCTCTCAAGTCACAGACCTCACAGTGTGTAACGCAGGATCACAAACGGGCCTATCGCGTCGACGCTGGTGGTGTACGCGAAGACGTCGCCAGAGAAGGGCTCAAAGGGCGTGACGACGTTCATCGTCGAGCGCGGTTTCCCCGGTTTCTCCACGCACCAGAAGCTCGACAAGCTCGGCATGCGCGGGAGCGACACGTGCGAGCTCGTCTTCGAGGACTGCTTCGTACCCGATGGTCAGTTGCCTACGCCATCTCACGGAGGACGCTAGGCTAACTCGTACTTTGTGCTGCAGAGAATGTGCTTGGGCCTATCGACGGCGGCGCGAAGGTGCTCATGTCTGGTCTGGACCTCGAGCGTCTTGTCCTGAGCGGCGGTCCTCTGGGCTTGATGCAAGCCGCGTTTGATATCGCGGTTGAGTACGTGCACGACCGCAAGCAGTTCGGGCAGCCTGTAGGAGAGTTCCAGCTCATGCAAGGTGCGTACTGGATGTCGTTCCACTTGCACGCGCGAAATTGACTTGGTTTCCAGGCAAGATCGCGGACATGTATACCAAGCTGAACGCGTCGCGCTCGTACGTGTACGCAGTAGCGAGGGCCTGTGACGCGGGGAAGGTCAGCCGGAGGGTAAGTATCATACTAAAATCCCCGACCTGCTCGCGCTTACACTCTGGTTTCAGGATTGCGCCGGTGCGATTCTCTACTCTTCAGATCGCGCCGTAGAGGTGTCCATGGACGCGATGCAATGCCTCGGTGGGAACGGATACATCAACGGTGCGTAGCTATCATGGAAGCGTCTGTGAGTGTCAAACGTTGCGTACTGACGCCTCGCGCACGCACTCGTCTAGATTACCCCACTGGCCGCATTCTCCGCGACGCCCGGCTGTATACCGTGGGCGCCGGCACGCAGGAGATCAGAAGGATGCTCATCGGGAGAGAGTTCAACGATGAGTTCAGGCGGCGGGCGTCATGAGGCAGCCGCCGTGGTAGACTCCCCCCACGACATTGTAACACACAACTTAAGACTGTGTAATTTTAGCAAGCATGCGACCCCGGGTTACCAAGTACTTGCCGCTGTTGAAGGCCACGTCGGCTGGTTCAAGCTTCATGGTGGCGACCAGCCAAGGCTAAGCATGCAACAAGCATCGATCGCACCGCTAGGCTGGCGGATTAGCAGTATAGGCCTTGTAGCCAAGGTCGTCAGGTGCGCGCTGGAGGTGCTGAGCCGTGCTTACGCCCAGATTTTGAGCGTTGCACTTGGAAAATTCATGGTGCAGTTCGTGGGGAGGTACCTGACCGAGCCCCCATGGCCCCCCTATTGAAAGATTTTCTGAGGTGGCATGACCTCAGACCAGGGTCGGAAAGTGATCGACGTGCGGTCGGCGGTGAGTATAGTTTGGGCCAGCTGTAATGTGCCTAGTAGCCTCTAGTAGCGCGAATTCTCGGCGAGTGACCGGTACTCTCCAGCTTCGTCGCCCTCTTCTTTGCAGCGTTTCTTCGCCGCAGATCGCAGAACGAAAGGAAAAATGGGAGATGTGTCGAGCCTTAGCCTGCACTCATAATAATATGTTGCAGTGACTCGGGAGCGCCAAGTCGGGGGAAGAACGAATTGGAGGAGGGAGGGTGGATTCCAAAAGAGGCTAGCGTCGGGACGGACTGCGGGCGCCTAAGCGGAAGGGCGTAGTGCGGGGAGCGAGTGATGGGCGTCTAGGTGGCTTTGCACTCCCGGGCTCAGAAAGTGAGATCTGCTGAGGCCGCCTTCATCAAATTGTACCTGTCTAAAGTGTGCAGAACGTATACCAGCTGACTCGACCCTCCTGGCGCCAGCTCCCCTTCAAATACCGGTCCTCGCCACGAAATGCGTCCTTTGACCCTCCTCGCGCCCTCCATCCCGCCGTCCCCCACGCGTCGTCCAGAATGGCTGATGAACGTGAGTGTCCTGCGTATATGTCGCTGTGTCGGAATGCTGACCAGAGCGCCAGGCAAATCCACGCCGTCCCTGCACGAGCACCGCGTCGAGGCCGCGTCTCCCGACGTCGAGAAGCAGTACAACCTCGCGCCCTACGTAGACGCAGACGGCGGCGACTACAAGGCGCGGTTCCCCAACATCGACGAGGCGAAGGTCATCCGCAAGATCGACCTGCGCGTCGTCCCTGTCCTCTGTGTCCTCTACCTCCTGGCTTTCCTCGACCGGTGAGTAGCATGTACCGTAGTCGTCTTACGTGAGTCACTCAAGCCGACGTTGGGATGCGCAGCGTGAACATTTCCAACGCTGCGGTATTCGGGCTCAAGCAGGATCTCAACCTCGGCGGGAATGAATTCAACACCGCGTTGGTCGTCTTGTGAGTAGATTGCCCACGGCTTCCATTCGATGCGGGCTAAGAATCCCCCAGCTTCGCTCCATATGTCCTCTTTGAAATCCCCTCCAACGCCCTGCTCAAGCACTTCAAGCCACACGTCTGGCGTGAGTACCCATTTCGGCCTCATCCAAACACGCTTGCTTACCGTCAACGTAGTGTCGCTGTGCATGTTCTTGTTCGGCCTCATCACCCTCCTCCAGGGCTTCACCCAGAACTTCAGCGGACTTGTCGCGACGCGTTTCTTCCTCGGCGTCGTGGAGAGCGGCGTCTTCCCCGCGTGCTTCTACCTCATCGCGATGTGGTACAAGCGCGCTGAGGCGCAGAAGCGCTACTCGTTCTTCTTCTCGTCGACCACCCTCGCAGGTGGCTTCGGTGGTCTCCTTGCCAGTGCTATCGGCAAGATGGACGGCCTCCGTGGGTACCGCGGCTGGCGGTGGATCTTCATTATTGGTGCGTTGCAAGTCGTGCTGCAAAGCAAAGTTATGTCCTGACAGACAACGCAGAGGGACTCGTCACTTGCCTCGTTTCTGCCATCCTCTACTTTGCCATCTCGGACTTCCCCGAGGAAGTTACCTGGCTGAGTGCCGAGGAGAAGGAGTTCGTCAAGGCTCGTCTGTACGAGGACGTCGGGCACTCGAAGCGCCACGACCCGCTCACCGTCAAGAGCGTGTTTGAGGTCTTCAAGGACTGTGAGCACTGCTTATTGACCTATGTGCGCAATGCGTGATTGACACCCATGCAGGGAAGATCATCGTCGGAGGCTTCATGTACTTCGGCCTGATCGTGCCTGCCTACAGCTATGGTCAGTTATCCGCCACCAGCTTCCATGCCTCTCTCGCTGATCCCGAATACCCCTGTGCAGCCTACTTCGCGCCTTCGATCATCCAGTCGCTCGGGAACGGCATGATACGCACCCAGCTGCTCTCCGTGCCCCCGTGGGCGTGCGCGTTCGCGCTCGCGATGATCACCGCGACGCTCTCGGACTGGCTGCGCCTGCGGTTCGTGTTCGTGCTCATCCCGACGGCGATCTCGCTCGCGGGCTTCATCATCCTCCTCGTCGTGCACGACAACAACCACCTGCAGTACGGCGCGCTCTTCCTCGCCGCGATGGGCACGTACTCGGCGATGCCGATCATCGTGTGCTGGTTCAACACCAACTGTGAGTCGCTTTTACGGTCGTAGTGGAGGATGTACCGATACTGACTGCTGGTGAATAGTGGGTGGCCACCATAGGAGAGCAGTCGGCACCGCGTTCCAAGTCGGGTTCGGAAACAGTACGTGTTCCCGTCGCGCCAGCCGTCACCCCAGTTCTCCTCTAACCACAAACTTCTCTCCGTATAGTCGGCGGCATCATCGCCGTGTTCGCATTCCTCGCGAAGGACGCGCCCAAGTACATCCCGGGCTACAGCATCTGCATCGCGTTCATCGCCGTCTCCGTCATCGCGAACACGGTCTACTTCCTCGGGGTGTCGTGGGAGAACCGCCGGCGCGACGCGCTCCAGGCGCAGGGCGCGTACGACGGCCTCTCACAGGACGAGAAGAAGCGGATGGGCGACCTCAACCCGGACTACCGCTACTTCCGGTGACGGGCCGCGCGCGCGTYKSCTKCTCSWTTWCTCACCTCCAGCATACWACGGCGCGCCTGTGAGCGAACACGGTCTTAGATGGGATACAACTGGGACATACTGGTATGCAACGCGCCGGRGAGGCGGCGCGCGTAATGTGTACGAGTAGGGAACGACTGCATGTGGTGCGCGCGCGCGTGGTGTCTGCGTGACCCCCCACACACACACGCTTCCGGTCTGGTCTGGTTCTGGTCTGGAAAAAGTATACCTGTAGCTTGTATCCGAGCTTGTACATCTAGGAATACTACGCACGAACGTAACGACTATTCGAGTTTCTTGTGTCTGCCCAGTGCTCTGTTTGTCTGCTCTTGAACTCATTGCGGCGCCTCTGCCATAATCCTCAACGGCAACCCGAGTGGGATCTACGTATAGTAGCGATATTCCGGATTCAGATCCCCCAACCGCTCCTTCTCTTCCAGACTGAGCGTAGCAGCCGTACCGACCACCCCAGCATCCTCCTGCCAAGCCAGCCGATCTCGCCTCCTGTTCTCCGCGACGATGGCGAAGTAGTATCCGCACGCGGCGAGGATCGCGAGCGCGGTGAAGGCGAGGGAGATGCTGAAGCCGGGGACGTACCGCGGCGAGTCCTTTGCGAGGAACGAGTACGCCGCGATGATCCCGCCGACTGCCAGAGGCACAGAAGAGCCACACAACGTCAGCAGCAGGTCAATCGGGGAAGAGGACAGGATATNGCGTACTGTTCCCGAACCCGATCTGGGTGGCCACGCCCACCGCGCGTCGATGGTGATTGCCCACTGGTTCCAACGCATTGAGCACTATACTCTCCACGACCACGGGACCAAGCGCGCGTGCACTCACAATTCGTCTCGAACCAGCACAACACGATCGGCGACGCCGCGGCCGCGCCAGACTCGGCCACGAACAGCATCGCGTACTGCGCCCCAGGCGCGTCATGCACGACGAGCAGCACGACAAACGCCGCGAGCGCGAACAGCGCCCCGGGGAGGAGGAACGCGAAGCGCCGCCCCCCCGCGGTCGGACGCGACGGCGACGGCCATCGTCGTGATGGACGCGCAGAGCGCGGGCGGGACGGAGAGGAGCTGCGTGGTGATCGTGCTGTGGCCGAAGGTCTGGATGATCGTCGGGGCGAAGTAGGCTAGGGTGTGCGCCCCGCCCTGTGAGTACGGTGAGTGGAACGTGGTTGTGCGGATACATACTGCAGCTGTAAGATGGGACGAGGATGCCGAGATACATCAAAGGCCCGAAGATGATTTTGACTGTCCTAGGGCGTCAGAGACTCTACTTGAATGGGCGAGCATGGAGGTGCGGACTCTCACCATCCTTGAATACCGCCAGCGCGCTCTTGATCGTCAGTGGGTCGTGGCTTCTCGAATGCCCGACGTCCTCATACAGGCGCGCCTTGACGTACTCCTTCTCATCGTCGGCGAGCCAATCTGCGTCCTCAGGGAAATCGGGGAGGACGAGGTACGCCAGCGCCGCGCCCACGGCAGTCAAGATGCCCTCTGCACGCACGTCAGCGCTCACAACCCTCACAACCACCAATGGCGCGCAAATCTCGCGCCCCGGGCGCTCCCGATGCGACGACACTCACCCAGGATGAAGATCCATCGCCAGCCATGGTATCCCCGGATTCCGTCCATCTTTCCGATCGCGCTCGCGAGCAAGCCGCCGAATGCGCCCGCGAGGGTCGTGGACGAGTAGAAGAGCGAGAAGCGCTTTTGCGCCTCCTCGCGGCGGTACCACATCGAGATCATGTAGCAGCACCCGGGGAAGAAGCCCGACTCTGCGAGCCCGAGGAAGAAGCGCGCGGCGATGAGTCCGCTGAAGTTCTGCGCGAAGCCTTGGAGGATGGTGATGAGCCCGAAGACGAGCATGCATGATGGCACTGAGGGGTTCCGACCAGTGGTGAGCGCCTCAGGCTGGGAACAGGGTGTTGCGTCGACTTACACCATATATGTGGTTTAAATCGCTTGAGGAGCATGTTTGAGGGTATCTCGAACGCGATGTAGGGTATGAAACTGTTCCGGAGATAAGGTTCGTCATCTGCGCCGAGTTGTGAACGGTAGTAGCACGTACAACACAACTAGGGCTATGTTCAACCTATCTCCAGTGAGATGTAGATCTTGTTTGAGGTCGAACAGGACTGCATTAGATACATTAACTCTGTAGAGGGCATCATGAGTCAAGTTCAGAGTGTACGACGCTATATTAAACCAGGCGGTGGGCCTACCGATCAAGGAAAGCCAGAAGGTACAAGAGACTTATGACGGGTACGACTTTCAGGTCGATCTTTCGCAGCAGCTTCGCCTCGTTCACGTTCGGATACGCTGACCTGTAATCCCGAGTCGTCGTCCCGGCCCACGGCGTGACAACAACTTGGACATCTCCGCACTGACTCCCGCTCGCCTTCTCAGAGCTGGTCTTGACTGCAAAAAGTTATTAGTAAATCGTAGGTCTAATCAATTCGATATAGGCAAGAACCGAAGTTCGGGACTCACTGCTACTTGTACTCATCCCGTCAATCTTGACAAGTGTCATTCAGAGGTCCAGCGTGGGGCATGCAGAACCTCCAAGCCCTCCCACAGCACCCTACATATACACGATACTGTTAGGCTCGCAGGGCCGTCGTTTCTGCATCCGTTATCAACCGGGGGTCTGGTGACTCCTGGTACCTGCGAAGCAGCGTTCTTCAGCGTCTGAACGAACTCACCGGACTGTCGAACATCACGCCTACGCCCGGGTGAACATCCAACATAGGCAATATAACATGCGCATGTGCATGGAAGGCAGAGATGTCAGGGACGGCGTTCTGTCGCGATCACTGGCGTACCCACATACCCCAGAATACCTTAGGTACATCACGCCGTATATGCTGCCGAATTCGAAGTACGGTGGGATGACAGAACTTGATAGTAGAGCCGTGATTTGCAAAACGGCAGTGCGCGTCCTGTGAGTAATCCCGTTACGTGTATTTGAGGTGGAGAAGTCGGGAATACAGCACACAGGCGCCCACAACGGCTGGAACCGCGAGACGTTGCCTGCGCCGAGGATATCAATAGGAACATGAAGTCACTGGCTTACTGCGGGGTAATGTCACCAGCAGCGCTGCGGAGAAGCTGGATATGTCTTGCTGAGATCGCCATGAGAAAGGAGGTGGTATACGTTGATAGTACATCGCAGATTTCGCGTCTTCTGAGAGTCGTTACAACAACGCTAAATCGTAGTACTTCGTAACTTCGTGCCATGGTGTCTCTCTGCCGCTGTCACTGTCAGAATCTATCGTGGTGGTATCAAGGGTCTCAATCGAGATGCATCTAGATAAGTTTGTCGAGCTGGTGCACGCCGTCGACGCTCTTCTTGTAGCTGTGGCCGAACGCGTGGCCGCCCTCCTTCTTGGCCTTCTTCAGCACACGGCCGATCGCATCAAGGCCTATTCGGTGACGTCAAGACCCGGTACATACGCCTATACTTGGGAACGATATACATACCCTTATCGAGGTCCTTGAGCGGCGGCCCGAACGAGAGCCGCACAAAGTGGTGGCATGGCGAGTGGAAGAGGTTGCGGCGATGAGCGGGGTTGATGTCAAAAAAGATGCCAGGGATGACGATCGTCTTCTCCTTCAGAAGCTCTTCGAAGAACGTCAGGCCGTTGTTGAGAGGGGCAGGCAGGTGCTCAAGGTTGAGCCAGATGTAGAAAGTCGCGACGGGCGGGACCTCGACCTTGAGTCCGAGCTCCTCGAGTCGCTTGAGCACGTGATCGCGCTTGTGCTTGAAGTGCTTCTGAAGGGCGATCTTCTCTTGCATGACACGATCGGGGTCGAGAAGAGGAATGGCGGCAAGCTGGAGTCTATATATGGGTTCGTGAATTCGTCATTGGAAAAGCGGGTATCGGGGTAGCTGGACGTACGGGTGGTTAGCACCTCCGTCGAGGAAGGAACCAGACTGGGACAGTGCAGTGATCAGGTTCTTGGGGCCAAGGACCCAGCAGACGCGCCAACCAGGGAGACGCCAGTTCTGTCAAAGGAATCAGTGTGGCGAACAACGTGGACGTTCAGTTCATCGCACCTTCGTGAGGCCGTTCACAATCACCACGGGGTCCTAATTATGGCTATAAGCATATATGCACAATTTCGTCCGTCTATGGAACTGACCTGGTTGACATTGTCGATGAACTCTGCAGAAGAAACAGACCGGCCGTACTCCTCATTCTCCGGATACATGTACCAGGAGTAGAACTGAGCGGGAACCCATTAGTCCGATCGCGCGCTGGTAAGTGCAGTATTCCTACCTCGTCCATAATGAGCGTCACAGAGGAATCGCGAGCGGTGTCCACAAGAGACTTGAGATCCTCGCCTTCGATAACCTGACCGGTGGGGTTGCGCGGGTTTGAAGCGATCATAACCTCAAGACCCTGCGTGCGAATGTCCTTCTTCATTTGCTGGACGTCCAACCTGTACTTGTTTTCTGCGTCCAGCCTAGTCATGTGGGGTCAGTAACGCGGAGACTGCCAATTACAGCATTCACGTACGCGGTAGGCACCGGAACGAGACGCTTGAAAGCACTCAGGACCTGGTCATATGCAGTGTAGTCCGGGATTTGGTACGACTGCATGCACAAATTAGTGGCATCCATGGTTACGGACGGAATTAGACACGAACGCAGTAAACGTCGCCGACAACGGCGGCAACACGGGACAGACCCGCACGACCGCCGGGCACGATGCAAACGTTCTCGTACGTGTATTGGCTGAGCTTGCCCTGGCGGTACTGATGATTGTACAGGTCGGCTACAGCCTCGCGGAGTGCTGATTTGATGTTTGAATACATCAGCATACAGTGCACTCGATTTGATGCCAATGCATGGGCGGCCAAACCTACCCTTGACACCGGTCGTGGGCGCGTATTCGAGGGAATCCTCAGGAAGGGGTATGCTGGTAGGACGAGGGGGTGCATCGGGAATTTGCCCGACCTCTGGAGCACCCTGTCCCAAGTTTGCCCATTCGTGAGAGGACGCGTATGAAAAGCCGTTGGCCATGGCACGGTCCGAGCAGTAAATGACACCGGTGCTACCGGGGTGTTCAATACCGGGGATTGTTTCTTCATCGGGGTTTACGGTCTGAGGAAGAGTGCCCTTGGGCTTGTGTCCGGCCGACTGGCGGAATATCTGTGGAAAAGCGCATTGTGAGTTCAAGGGTAGTCTGCGGCTGCGCATATAGCTTACCCTGTGCGCCTCGGAATCTTTCTCGTGTCGGTAGTGCCTAATCACGTCGTGAACCTGCAGAGTGGTCAACCAATAATGCACATAGCTTGTATTCGGTCGGACAATCACTCACGACATCGCGGAAGTGCAGGGGGGTGGACCTGCCGGACCTGGAGATGGGGGTGCTTGCGCCAGACATGGTGGTGAAGACGGAGGGAATTGGGGGGCGAGTGTCACGGACTAGGGCGTATATATATCGGACGAAGATCACGAATCCAGTGAACTATCAACCGGGGCGTTTCGTCCAATCCGAGAGCGACCTGCAGGCAGGGGCGTGTGGCAGAAAGCTCAGGTGGGACAGTCGACGGTTGTCCATCTCGTCAGTGCTTGATGGTGACCGCATCCTTCCCTATTCTTAGGTTCCCTTGCACCACCCTTAGATTAGATTAGATCGCGTCACGGGATTCCCCTCATCCTCCCCGGAGCTTGATCGTAGGCGCCCATAGAGCACTCTTATACCGTCCACTCTTTGGCTTGGCCTCCTCCGTTGTACCCACCATCTTTCCCCCTGCTAGGACTCGGACTCGCGTCTGATTAGAAGCGCTTCACTCGTTATATAATGACGTCTCACATCGAGTCTTCTGTTTCCCGGTTCCTCCCCGACCCCAAGACCGTCGCGGTAAGCGCGCTTTCCTACCTTCCGCTTCTGCTCAGCACTAATCAATTCAGTAGATCGTTGGTTGTCCCTTCAGGTGAGCAATCGATGAGCAATCGATGGTACATATCTGGTCGTTCCTTCACCAAGAGTCTAACTATATCTTAGAGGCGGACAAGTGAGTTGCTGCAACCTCGTTCAGCTATGCTATGGCTCACAGTCTCGCCCGCAGGCCAAGCTCGGCGTAGACAAGGGCCCTATCCATCTCGTCCAGGCGGGCTTACCGGAACAACTCGCCGAGCTCGGATGGAAAGTCCAGTTTGACGGACACCACCAGTTCGAAGAGATTTCGACCGAAGATGATCCTCCAATTGGCAAGCTCAAGAACCCCAGGTCGGTGTCGCGTGTCTGCGAAGCCGTCGCGAAGGTCGTGGGCGAGCACGCAAAGAAGGGGCAGCTGCCTCTTACGCTCGGTGGCGATCACTCTCTGGTGAGCGTGTTCGTTACATCCGAACCTCGGAGTAACTGATGTGCGACGAGCGCAGGCAATGGGAACTATCTCCGGAACTCTTGAGTATGCCTTGCACCCTGTCCTCCGCGCTGTCGGACGCCGCTGACGTAGTGCAGGAAATACCCTGACGCGTGTGTGATTTGGGTAGACGCACATGCCGACATCAACACAGCAGAAACCACGGATTCCGGTACGCGTCGGAATTTATGCGGCTGAGCGCGTGCTGAGGCCTCTGCACCCACAGGCAACATCCATGGCATGCCAGTCTCGTTCCTGCTCGGCATCGGGCCCAAAGTGGAGGAGTTCTCATGGGTTAAGCCGTTGCTCAAGCCGCACCGCATCGTGTACATCGGTCTGCGCGACGTCGACCAGGGCGAGCGCCGCATCCTGCGCGAGCACGGCATCAAGGCGTTCAGCATGCACGAGGTCGACAAGTACGGCATCGGGCGCGTCGTCGAGATGGCGCTCGACCATGTCAACCCTGGCCGCAAGCTCCCTATTCACCTCAGCTTCGATGTCGACGCCCTAGACCCATCCGTAGCGCCCTCGACTGGCACGCCTGTTCGCGGCGGGCTGACGTTCAGGGAGGGCCATTATATCTGCGAGGCTGTCTATGAGACAGGATGCCTTGTCGCTTTGGACATCATGGTATGCCCCTCTGAAGCCGTTATGGTGGAATGGAAGTGCTCACGAGATATACAGGAGGTTAACCCATCGTTGGCGGACTCCGAGTCTGCTAAGCAGACCGTCGCCGTCGGTTGTTCACTTGCTAGATCCGCTCTTGGTACGTCCCATTTTGCAGATCAAACGCTTGCTGTTGATCTGACTGGTGGCCCAGGCGAGACTCTCCTTTGAGCACTACATATCCCACCCCCAACATTCTGATATGGACGTTGGATGAGGTCCTGTACAGACAACCCACACTAGATGTAGCATACATAGTGTAATACAGCACCACCGTCATCTGATTATATCAAGGTCCACATTATATCTTCGCCCCGACTTAGCATTCAGACTGAGCTGAACGGGCTCTAGTATAGTGCATCTCTACTCTCCAGCTCGTCGTAGGCTCTGCTCAACAAACTCAGAACATAGCGCGACGCGTACTGTTCACCGGCGAATCGCTGTCAGGCTGAGGTCTTACGCAGTCACGTGCCCGTGTCGCGCACGCGGTTACACGCGCTTGCGAAGGCTTTCGATCGACCACTACCATAGTACCACCACAGCCTGCGGCCTTACAACTAAAGTCTAAGAGCACTGCTGAGGCTCCGCAAAGCGACACCATGTCTGTGGCTTCACCTACCGTTCTCCCTCGCAGCCCTGTCTTCCCGCGTCTGCTACCACTACCGCCGCACCCGCACCCGATCCCGCCGGCGCCCTCGATGCAGCGCCGTGAGCGGCTCATCAACTACCGCGACCTGTGGCGCGAGATGGAGGAGCTGAGCGACGAGGAGAACGCGGTAGAGGATTTGGTGCGTGTTATGTCCTCGCTCATGACGACGGACGCGTTTCCGTGGCGTGGACTGACGTGATGCGGGACGCTGCAGAACTTGGAGATCAAGAACAGAGGGTACAACTTCCTCATTCCGATTGGGCAGACGTGGACGCAGCATGAGGAGAAGAACGATGTGAGTGTCCATGCGTGGTTGTGTGCTGTTGTTTCGGCTCCGCGCCCCAGAACTCTTCAAGGATAAGTGATCTGAATGTGTATACGCTTGTCTAGGCGGACGACGCATCAGACGGCTCCGAAGGTACAGATCACACGGGGGATGGTGGCTCCCTAATGGACGAGGACGAAAACTCGTCTGAGGAGGAGGAAGAGGAGGACCAAGACCTCGATGCGGATATGGAAGACCTGGATCAGCCTGCAGATGCCAGTGGCGATCTCTATCCAGAGGACGGCGACTCGCAAGAGGGTTCGTCAGAGATAGAGGGTTCTATGGACTGATTGCGCGTCGATGTATGTATTGTATTGAGCACCTTGTAGCGATACCCTTGTACTTGTATAATCACAGTGCCTGTCGTAGACTCAGACTGCACTGCTATGCAGCCAGCCACACAGCATTTTGGTTTGGCTTTATACTCGAGAGAGGAAGCATCACAGTGGCGGCGGTATAGCTTACAACAACATCAACAATACAAGCAGCGATATCACAAGGTAGGGTCGAACGGCGCAAACGCTGATTTGAACGCCTGTGCATCTTCCTTGTCCTCCTGTTCGGACTGCGTGCACGCCTTCCAATCAAAGCGATCCGCCATTCCAAGGATAGACACCAAAACCTGCCTAATTGCCCAACAAGAGCACGTATAAGCACGTATAGATTTTCCTGATCAGCGCCTAACCACGTACCTGCCAAACTGAATGCTAAACGGCCCGTGCTCCCTCATGAGATGCACCATCTTGCGGCCGTCGGGTAGGTCGACGCGGAAGTAGCTCCCGCGCCCGCCACCGCACGTACGCAGTGCCTCGTCTGGGTCTTCCTCCCACTCAATGTTGTGCGCACGGCCTTCCTCGCGGAACGCGTCCTCGACCGCGTTCTGCAACTTCGTCGGCACGGGCACGACCTGCACGTGCGCATGCCCGCCTCTCGCGCCCATTCGCCCTACCTCGAAGCACACCGGGACGGCGCCGTGCTTGGCGTACATTGCGCGTAGCGCGGACTTGTACCTGTCGAATGCGGGAATAAGCAATGACGGAGACCAGGATGCGGGAGGAGACGAGCGCGTACTTCTCCGTCTCATCGACGATGGGCTCTGCAAGGTCGGGCGGGATGGCGAGATACGTCGGGTAGTGGGTGATAGGGACGATGAGGACGTGGCCCCCGCCCGGGACTGGCGGCGCGTTCGGGTGGTTGGCGCCCTGGTGTGTGGGAATAATCTGGCCCTTCGGGAGCGTCACATAGCATTCAGTCCCAATGGACACAATGAGGTGCTTCCTGTAGCAGGTTATTGTGGCTGTCAGACAGGCTACAATGGAAGACGCGCTCCCCGCACTCACGCCAGGTTCGGGTTCGATAGGCAGAACCAGCATTCGTCCGCTGTATACAGTTCAGACAATAGCGCCTGATGTTCAAACTTCCACCCCAGGCGCGACAATAGGACTTGGACGTACGTGCGATCTCTTTGGGGGGTCCCCGCTTACCGCCTCCCTGTCGGCCTCCCGTCTGGTTCGCGACGGGACAATCCTGGATGTAGTGTAGCTCGCTCCCGCAAGCCCGGCACACATATCCCTCTCGAGGCTTCTTACCACCCGTATCGCCGACCGCATTCTTGACTGGGCAGTCGCGGAYGAAGTGTCCAGGCTGAGAATGGACCATCGTGAGCATATGACTATCGACRACCCGGAGACTGACTGATCACCTCCTGACAAATGCGGCAGATGTATCCCTCCCTGGGCTTCTCTCTCTCCGGGCAGTCCGTAATGAAGTGCTATAGACAGAACGTCAACACAGCCGACAACAATGGCACGGTTAGCAATTCAAACCTCAGGCGATTCACAAATCTTGCACTTGTAGCCTGCAGGAGGCTTGCCTGGTGTTTGTTCTGCACACGTCGGTCAGCTAACTGGCGCCCCTCACGCTCGGTACCCTTACCTGTCCTGCTGCGCTTTCCAGGCTGCTGGTTGTTGCCCCAGCGGTAGTCTTCTCCGGAATCGAGCGAACGCTTCGCGCGGTGCGAGAACGGATTCTGCGTTGCGTTCGCAGGCCTCGGCGGAGGCTCGCTCGTCGGAGCGAGCGGCGCTATCGAGAAAGCATAGAACCACTTCGACGCGGCATGACAGCATGAGTATAGATGTGCGAATACGATAGCCGCGTGCCCCGCAGGCACCAGGGGCCCGYTTGGAACATTGCAGAGGCGTAGAGAACAGTACTCACCCGCTGCTTCTTCCCAGACGGCTGCTCGCCGCCGAACGCGCCGAGGCTCACGAACCTGCTGACGCGCCCATTGTCGTCCTCCCAAACGAACGGCTCTCGTTCCCAGAACTTTGGAGGATGTCCACCCCCCGCGGCGAAGTGGTATCGTGGCTTCGTCTTGCGAACAACCTCTGCTACCGGTTCGACGCCAATTGCGGACAGCTCAGGGGCAGGTAGAGGCGCGGAGGAAAGTTGCGTGATTCCGGCAGGCCATGCATTACTGATGAGAATGTCGACGAGCTGGGACGGGGTGGTAGAGGACTTGATAGCCGCTAGAGAAGTGTAATTCTGCTCTTGGGGCTTTGAGCTGGTCATAGTGTTGGCTAACAGCTTCTCGATGTTTTGTGACGTGAAGTACGGCGAAGTGAATCCCTTCGGCGTGGTGCATATCAGACGCACTGAAATGAACTCGCGTACAATCAAAAGGACGAACGTGTGCGGATTCTGCAGCGGTGTACATATTTGAATCATAGATACCACCTAGGCAAGCAATGCGGAGCCCTTGTGCAGTACTCAAGACCCCAGATTTGTCTGCAACCTACGTCAAGAGGGGACCACTATGAGAACCACGATGCAAGAGGACTCACGGAGCAGGAACACATTCTTGCTSAGAGCACCGCCAGTCTTGGCGAACTTTTCGATGACAGGCACTGGTAATGGGTGTTCCCCTTGCATGATATAGCATTCCATCGGGGCTGAAACAGCAACTTATATTGAGTGGGAGGTATGTACACCGCTAGAAAGACGACGAGACCTTCCAAGTGGCCCTCCAACAGCTGCACAATCTCATGGTCTTCTGAGTACTCTTCCTCTGCACTCTTGGGAGGCCCGAAGAAGTCACCAACACAGAGCGCGAAGTCGAACTTGCCGTGCTTCTCGTCGATGCTTTTGATCTTCGCGAAGAGCTCGCGGATGGAGCCAACGGCTGAGCCGAGTACMAGGCTTTGGCAGGTCAGGTTTGCTACATAGGYAGGGATGTATWTACTCACACTTTCACCGGTTGAGACATGATWGCAWCAAACTCCTWCTGGGAGATGGTGACCACAAAGTTCGCGTKATKATGTCTCAAGACTRATRTYGGGWGTATCWCAGRAGGGGRGTCYGYGGCAAARGTACAGCYAGATATTCTNTNGNGCAAMGCGTRGYTKTSGACGAGACTTSGGYCCRAGCAGATAGTATCAGGTGTCTAGCAGCTGTGGTTTTGTGGATGGCGGGTGGAAGRGGTATGACGCAAAACGCGTCCTAGGGTAARCGCCCGTGGTGGCGCGACGCGCGTGGTGGCGTCGCGCGACTCGCGCCCTGTTGCCTCCCGTCGCGTCCGCGTTGTGCCAGTGACTTGTCTGCATCCTCACCTCTCATGAAGGCGGCTCATCTGTCTCAGCTCTTCTGTCGTATATTCTGAGCTCTCTGGCACCTTCTTGGGATCTGTCACTGTTGGAGCGAAATATTCCAACAGCTATAGCTCCAGCAACTCAAGCGAGGATAGTGTATATGACACAAAGAACGCCCCCGGTCTAGCGGACCAATTTTGACGAGTCAGCCAGAGGCACAACGTCGCACATACGCGCTACTTCTACCCCCTTATACTCGATTGACCGTGTGATTTGCCGTCTGACATACTAAATCAATATGTTYGAGGTGGGCTACTTGCGCAATATCTCTGAGATTCAGCTCTAACATCGTTTCAATGCAACGCAGAACATCATAGCACCTTGTATGCTCACAGAGACCGATATGTCATCGCAACCTTGTCACCCACTATCATTGCTGGTGGTTACCCGTCGTGAAGTCYATAACATATCGCATGGCGAACGACTGCCCGCCAGCAGCTGCCAGCTTCTCCGCGGAGCGGCTGATGATCGGATGCCTGGACTTACGGCAMAAAAYGATAGAAAGCCTTACGTGCCGAAGACTGGCGTCCAGACGCCAACAACAGCTATGCATTCAGGGACGAAGCTTCAACATGCGTTCAGAAAATACAAGGTAAAACGAACGCTCATGTTACAGCAGYGAACAGTATACAATTCTCGTTGGATCCATATGGTAGTCCTTGTGTCTATCTTYTGATTAGACCCTAAGACAAATCGTGCAACATGTCTTTTTACTACTCGAGGTKATTCCAACTYGAAGAGAGGGGTCACACTGAAGATTGACGAGCCGTGGTTGATCAGGTAGAGGTGCCTGTCCGTTTGTTCCGCCCAGGAACGCGAGACTAACAACATGTTCAGGCACTACATACCAAAGACTCTCGGTCCGCGACCTTGTAATAGCGAGGTGCGTCACTCTCAGGCACTGAGGCGTCTCTGTCCATCGCCATAATTAACAACACCGCATTAGCAGAACCTTGTGCAATATCCCAGCAGGAGGCATCGTGGAGAGCATGCTTTCTATCTAGAACTCACTTCATCTCGGCAGTTTGCACGCGAGCGCGAAGTTCCGCCCCCAACCTCAGGCACGCACAAATGCCGCCGGTTCGTCGCACCGGCTGCTGCAAGAAGCCATGTATGGTTCTTCTCGGTGCTCGATTACACAATCACGGCYAGCATGGTGGYCGGTGACGACACAGTGCCGACTATACCTGTACCCGCCGCATGACCACTGGCATACAAGCCTTGATACATTGGCAGGGAAGCCTGGTATCTCACCGTTCATCACGCAAGRTCATTCGGCGCATCGCAGCGATTCAATGGGATCCGTCAGTTCGACGCGCCCGACATGCACAAGCGCATCRAATCTGCCATGTGTGTCAGTATCTGGGTATTCTGACCTTTACTCATGTTTGCACACCAATGCCGAAAACAGACGCTGGGCTGGTGCCGAAGATTAAC
>JAPEVG010000379.1:0-33658 GCA_029747595.1 Trametes cubensis
AACGTGAGGTTCATTGGTTTGAATTCTTTGAAGACGCGTGACCGAGAGACGTATTTCTAAGTGCTCCTCATTTTCATTCACCTTCTTCGTAGGATCGTTGGCATTACCGCCCTCGGTCGAAGATTTTGATTGTTCTTGAGTAGGTAGTTTCTGAGGTAGTTCTTGGGTAGTTTTCGTAGGTAGTTAGTTTCGAGGTTCTCCGCACTTTGGTGTCGTACGATCCTCTTCTCTTTCTGCGTACAGCACTTCCCTTTGACTTCCCCTCTTCCGTTTTCTCTCACACCCGCTTTTCACTTTCTCACCACACAACCACAACCCCAACCTCACTCGCGACAGCGTGCTGTCCCCGTTGCTTCAAGACCTATCCTCCTGATCCTTCGCGACCGGACGATGCCTATCCCCACCACTGTGATTTCTCCGAGACCGACAAACCCACATGTGGGCGACGCCTTGTCATGCGCAAGGAGCTGGCGCCAGCGCGCAAGGGCGATCCGGCTCGCATCGTCTATCATCCGGTCAAGGCATATCCGTATCGCTCGTTCGCATCATGGCTAGCTGCGCTTTTCTCTAGAGCGGATATAGAAGCAGTTCTGGTGGATTCGTGGGCGCGCCCCGCCCCAACGAAAGGGGGTTGGACCGACGTCTTCTACGCCCCTCTTATCCGGCAGTTCCTCGGCCCCACCAAGCGATTGTTCTCTCTACAACCTCCTGGCGCAGTCCATCTCGTGTTTAGCCTGTCTATCGACTGGTTTAACCCGTTTGGTAATAAGCAGGCGGGGAAATCACACTCTATCGGCACCATCTACCTCGTATGCCTCAACCTGCCTCCCCACCTCCGCTATCGACCTGAGAACGTCTACCTCGTAGGCGTCATCCCGGGTCCCAAGGAGCCGTCTCTGCATCAACTGAACCATCTTCTACGCCCGCTTGTGGACGAACTTGTCAGATACTGGGCGGATGGGCTCTATCTCAAGTGTACTGCCTTGCGGTTCATGGGGATCCTCCTGCGCATTGCTGTCGTGCTACTTGTGTGCGATCTTCCTGCCCTTCGCAAAACCGCAGGTTTTGCTGGCCACTCTGCAAAACACGTTTGTTCCTTCTGCCATCTTCGCAAACAAAACCTCTCCGATCTCTCGCGGCCCTGGCCCGCTCGGACAGCGGAGGAGCACCGTCGCATTGCTCAAGAATGGCTCGACGCGCCGACCGACGCTGAGCGCCGTGCGATCTTCGAGGAGCATGGCGTACGCTGGTCTGAGCTTCTACGCCTTCCATACTGGGACCCCATCCGGTTCCCTGTGGTTGATGCTATGCACTGCTTATTCCTCGGGAACCTACGACATCATTGCCGGGACGTATGGGGCCTGGATGTAAAAGATGAAGGAGGAAGTCAGAAGGTTAGGCCTCATACACCGGATGAGCAGAGACTATGGCTCGACCGTGTTGTTGGCGCTCTCCAGAAGAAGTCTCACTCCACGCTGAAGAACATACGCAAAGGATATCTATCAGCTATCGCTCAACTGAACGACATCGTCCCCAGCGCACAGTTAACAAAGAAGGACTACATCGCAGCCTTGCTCGATTGGGTACGTCCTGTTTCTCTCGAGGTCAGAAATAGTGTCTCAATCACCCTTCCAGGCGCAATTGCACTCCATAGACACCCTCCGCATACCTCCGGTCTTAGCGGAGGACACGACCGACTTCCACATTTCCGAGGGCCCTTACGACATATCGAAGTTTCGCATAATCACTCAAGAGATCATCGACGTCATTCGCGCGGATATTCAGAACACTATTCTCCCGTCGTGGTTGGAACGCCCGCCGAAGAATTTTGGGAGCGCGTTGCACGGTAAACTCAAGGCAGATCAGTGGCGCACAGTCTGTACGGTTAACCTGACCATCACCCTCGTCCGCCTCTGGGGTGTAGTGGGAGCGGCTCAACGAGACCGCCTTTTGCTCGACAACTTCGTCCATCTTGTCACAGCGGTAGATCTTGCTACACGCCGATCAATGAACCCGGAGCGCGCGAAGGCCTTCGACCATCATATGCTATTGTACTTGCAGGGCTTACGCGACATCTTCTCGCATGAGCTCGTCCCCAACCATCATCTGTCGCTTCATCTCATCTCCTGCCTCCTGCTGTTTGGCCCTGTGCATGGTTGGTGGGCATACCCGTTTGAACGCTACAATGGTCTGCTGGCGTCGCTTAACATCAACAACTTGCCCAGTGAGCGCACTTATATCTCGTTTCCGGCGTGGTTCACTGATCATTTTGGATGACAGATGACATACCGTTGACCTTCATGCGGGGCTTCTACTCGGGAGCTGAGCTCCGTTGGCTCATGGACTCCATCACTTGGCCTGACGTCGAGGGATACGAGGACATGCTATCTGCCTACCACGCCTCCTTCAGGGATGCCGCACGAGGCACGCGTGTAAGCGATATTTTGTCACTAGATCCTAGCAAGGCTTTCGACTCGAGCCAGGTCGCATACGACGTGACGAAGCAAGTCATTCTGGAACGTGCACTCTACGATCACATTATCCGCTACATGCCGCCCTCGTTCGCATCCGCCTATGACGAAGTTGCCGACGAACGCCCCAGGTTAGCACCGTATGCCCAGCCAGTCGATACAACTATCAAGGCTGGCCTCACGTTCGCCACACGATCGCACAGTAGCAAGAACTCGTATGTTTTTGTATCTGTACCTGACTGTTACGACCCATGCTACCACCTTCATCTTCAGTCACAACTCCGCTTTTTTCATAATTAACTCCGCATTTTCCGGAGTTAACTCCGGACTTACCTCCGGACTTAACTCCGCATTTTACTCCGCATTTTCCGGACTTAACTCCGGACCTTACTCCGGGAATAACTCCGGATGCAACTTCAGACGTACCTTCGGACATACCTTCGGATGCAACTCCGGACGTACCTTCGGACGTACCTTCGGACGCAACTCCGGACGTACTCCAACTCCTTACCTTCTTACTCTGTCCTCCGATTCAGCTTGACCCCATGACTTACGTGTCTCAGATAACCCTCATGGTTGTACCTACATGAGGCCTTGCTGACTGAGCTATCAGCGAGGTCTTATCTCTTGGCACTTAGTTTTCGTACTTCGTTCTGTTCTTTCCTATCCCGCACATCTCTTATTGTTCTTCTCCAGTTTCTGACTACGTATAAATACTGCTCCGGAATGTAGTAGCTACTCAGTTCGGATACTTGTTGCTACCTATCATATCCCGAGTCCTGTCTCCACCTCCGCTCCTTGTCCAACCCTAACTCCAACACCGCAACTCCTACTCCGGTACTCCTTGTCCTACTCCGGTACTCCTACTCCGTGTCCAACTCCTACTCCTACTCCTTGTCCTACTCCTACTCCTACTCCTTGTCCTACTCCTACTCCTACTCCTTGTCCTACTCCTACTCCTTGTCCGAAATTGAGGACATCCTAGAAGGTCCTCAGGCGCGTTGCCAATAGCTTCGCCAAAGTCCTCCCTCCTGCTGTGCTTCCGTCCGGACTTGTTCCTACCTTCGGACTTCCGAACTCCGGACTTGCGTACTCCTAACTCCAGACCTCCGGAGTTCAGGAATCCCGAAGTCCAACCTCCTTAGCTCCGGACTTACGCCAGCACGTTCCTAACAGTGTATCCGAACTCCCACTGAGGCCTTCTCACCATGGACCTTGGAGACATCTTTCGAGGCTTCTCTGCCAGGAAATCCCGTAATCTGCAAAGAACTCCGTATTCCACCACCACTGTCTCCTCAACTCCCGACACCCGACCTCCTTCCGGACCTCCTTCCTTCAGACTTCCTCCCCTCGGACCTCCTTCTCTGGTGCCTCCGGCCCAGGATCCTAGTCAGGTTCTTGCAGGAGCCATTATGATGCTTTCTGAAATGCTTTCCCGGACCTACCCCTTGCCCTCTGACGAACCCCGGACCTACTCCTTGACCTCTGACGAGCACAACACAGTGCGGGAACCAGACCAGTTCGACGGATCTAACTCCAGCCAACTCCGCATTTTTCTTGCTCAGCTGGAGTTGGTCTTCAAGGCGCGTCCCCGGACCTTCAACTCCGACACCAAGAAGGTCGTTTACGCACTCTCGTACCTGTCAGGGACCGCACTCCAGTGGTTCGAGCCATATCTGCTTGAAGGCGAGTCTGACAATCCTCCGCTCTTTTTGTCGGACTACCAAGCATTCCAAAACGAACTCCGGACCAACTTTGGGCCCTACGACCTGGCTGGTGAGGCTGAGCATGTGCTTGAGTCCCTTCGCATGTCGAACTCCGACCGGATCTCCTCCTACATCACGGAGTTCAACCGCCTTGCAACTCAAGTCCACTGGGGGACTGCCGCACTTCGCTACCAGTTCTATCGCGGTCTTCCTGATCGTCTGAAGGACCACATCTCCCTCATTGGCAAGCCCGACTCCCTTTACGAGCTCCGCACCCTAGCTCAGTCTCTGGACTYCYGTTACTGGGAACGTACCTCCGAGCAACTCCGGTCCCCCTCGACTACCACTCTGCCAGCTTCGGAGTTGGATTCAGCCTCTGACGCAGGCTCCGAAGGTTCCCATGATGCCTCCTCCATGTACTCCGAACCCCGTAGCCCGACCCCGGACCTAGCCAGCCCACTCAGCTCAACTCCRGACCTCCCAGAATCGGATCACACTGAGTCCCGGAGTACAACCCCAGAGCTCACTGCCCTGGACGCAGCTCCGGAGAACTCTCAGCAGGAACTCTCTGGAGTACCCCCTGAAGCTCCGGAGGACCTCCAAATAGAGCCTCTTGACTAGACTACCTCGGACTACCCTCCGCGTTTGGCAACTCCGACTTCCGGGCCTTGTGAACCACATCCTTTCCCTGCATTCGTTTTCTCGCACTTTTTCGCACTACCTCCGCTTTCCACCGGGTTTTTTGCCTTCCAAACCCCTGAACCCTGCCCACAACTCCGACTTCTACCTCCGTACTCCTCCCCCGGACCTATTTCACCAACTCCGACCCAACTCCGGGCCAACCCCGGTCCACAACTCCGAAAATATGCGGACTTCTCAGTCAACTCCGCGTTTTTTGCTGTTTTTTGACCTCTGCAGCTCTTTTCTTCGGAATTGAGTTCTCCGTCGACTATATGTCATCCTGCTCGACAYCTCCGTCTCTGTCAGGTCCTAGGTTCCGCAAGTCTCCTCACTGCCAATCCGTTGATTGAAGAGCGAGCACTGCATCTTACCCGGACTCACACCCTCGGACGTCCCGTACTCCGCTTTGGCGCCTCCTCTGACCTCCGAAAATTTCAGTGGCTTTCCCCCCCTGCAATTCCCCGCTCCCCGACGCCAGACAACTCCGAAGCTGTAGGAGTTCATGGTTCGCTCCAACTGGCCTGGAAGGGGGGGAGGGAACTCCGGACTATCTCTAAGGCCTGTAGCTCCGAGTTTTCGGACTTCCGGGTTTCAGGCCGGACCTCTAGCTCCGCATTTTTGGACTTCTGTACTTCGACTCAACTCCGCTTTTTTGGCCAGTTGTCGCTTTCGGCTCTTTCATTTTTTCATTCTTTCCCCACCTTCATCCAGTACCCCGACTTCTATCTTCCTGAAGGCCCTCAAGGGTTCGGGCCTAAGGGGAGGGCACTGTTACGACCCATGCTACCACCTTCATCTTCAGTCACAACTCCGCTTTTTTCATAATTMACTCCRCATTTTCCGGAGTTAACTCCGGACTTACCTCCGGACTTAACTTCGCATTTTACTCYGCATTTTCCGGACTTAACTCCGGACCTTACTCCAGGAATAACTCCGGATGCAACTTCAGACGTACCTTCGGACATACCTTCGGATGCAACTCCGGACGTACCTTCGGACGTACCTTCGGACGCAACTCCGGACGTACTCCAACTCCTTACCTTCTTACTCTGTCCTCCGATTCAGCTTGACCCCATGACTTACGTGTCTCAGATAACCCTCATGGTTGTACCTACATGAGGCCTTGCTGACTGAGCTATCAGCGAGGTCTTATCTCTTGGCACTTAGTTTTCGTACTTCGTTCTGTTCTTTCCTATCCCGCACATCTCTTATTGTTCTTCTCCAGTTTCTGACTACGTATAAATACTGCTCCGGAATGTAGTAGCTACTCAGTTCGGATACTTGTTGCTACCTATCATATCCCGAGTCCTGTCTCCACCTCCGCTCCTTGTCCAACCCTAACTCCAACACCGCAACTCCTACTCCGGTACTCCTTGTCCTACTCCGGTACTCCTACTCCGTGTCCAACTCCTACTCCTACTCCTTGTCCTACTCCTACTCCTACTCCTTGTCCTACTCCTACTCCTACTCCTTGTCCTAATCCTACTCCTTGTCCGAAATTGAGGACATCCTAGAAGGTCCTCAGGCGCGTTGCCAATAGCTTCGCCAAAGTCCTCCCTCCTGCTGTGCTTCCGTCCGGACTTGTTCCTACCTTCGGACTTCCGAACTCCGGACTTGCGTACTCCTAACTCCAGACCTCCGGAGTTCAGGAATCCCGAAGTCCAACCTCCTTAGCTCCGGACTTACGCCAGCACGTTCCTAACATCATGCCCGAGAACCTGCGCGAGACCAAGACGCTCCGGTAAGCACATTCAATGCATCCTCACCACGTTATGCGCCAATGTGCTAACAGAACCTCGCCGCATTTCGCACTTGGACGTCTCCCTGATCACTCACCGCCTGGAAATCAGAGACACGAACAAGCACATGTCGGAATACGACAGGCGCGGCGAGCAGCTCTTCCGCGCCATGTACCGCGACACGGCGGACGCCGTCCAAGGTCTGCTCGATACTGCCTACCCCGACTTAGGTTCGTCCATCCGTCCTCCCTCCGCTCCGCTGTACTCTTCCCTTCCAACCTGTTACTCGTCCACCTTCTTGGTGCATCTTGCCCTTCGTATCCATGCTCTGCTGCTGCTTCTCTGATCCACGCTTGCTCTTTCGCGTCCTACCTATCGCCCCTCCGTCCCCTTCCTATCGCACCAACGATCCACATCCCACCTTCCCTCCCCGTCATCCAAGTCCTTTCTCTCTCCGTCGGCAACATCCTCACCTCGCCCAATTCCAATCTCCAGTCAAATTACCAGAAACACCTAGAAGCTCATATTTGCTGACGTCCTCCCTTCCCGCGTGCACAGGCTGGTTCTGCAACACGGTCGGGTACGGCATGACGTACGGCGGGACGGATGTGCTGACGCAGGTCGAGTCCTCGTTCGCGATCGTCGCCGCGCTCATCGCGGTCGACGCGCCCCGCCAAGTCGGCTGGCACCTCGCGAACGCGCGCCACGGCGGCGCGTCGCTCGAGGAGGCCCGCGCTGTGCGCCGCATTGCGCTCGAGGTTGCGCAGCTTGTGGGGGTGCGGTGGAAGAACGAGGTGCCGGATGTCGCAGAGCCATAGGTGTGCGAGATGCTACTTCCCCGAGGGGAAAATGCGCATGAAGCTTACTTGCTGTAGGAAAGTATACGAGGGCGTAGATGAATGTATAGATGTAGCCTCGCTGTTCAGTGTCCACACAGTCTCAAGCCTACAGTGGCCCCAGAATTGATCTGAGTTGTTTGTGCAGGCATGCCATTTGAAGCATCGACGTCGTATGCGCACCACAGTTTGATCAGCTCAGGTATAGTTACGCATATCACGTACTGGTCGTTTGCGTTCACATTGACAGGCGTTGTAAACATCCTCGGTACTAGCTCAACGGTGTGCTGCCTTAGGGGAGCTTGAACTATCGCAGAGTCGGTGAACGTGTGTATGACATGACCCTTTGGGGGCGATTGCAAGTGCACATAGGAGGGTAGACGAGGGCGTAGAGGAATGATATCGTTCATGGTCCACAATTGGTGGGTTCCATGTAACTAGCTAGGTTCTGTCTCCGAGACCGCCGTACGAAACACAGAAAGCTTATGCTCACAAAATCTTGGGCCCATGTGCGCTCGATTCTAGCATCCTTGTTGAGGCTGCGCGGCGTCCACAGTGCGCTCCACCTGGCCGTTTTGTCAGTTGGGCTCAGCAGTGAGTGTCGTACGCACATGCACACATTAACATTCGTACTGGCTGTGCAACACCAGAGCAACCTGGGTAGATTTGACCAGTACCGACCCCGCGTGCGTCAGGTCAGAGTTGAATGAACGATAGTGGGATTCCAGCTGACGCTACCACCATGACAGCCGCCGCCATCATGGCGCATAGCAAGTAACCCGTAGTCGTAGGGGGGTCCCACCGCAGCTTACGGCCCTTGGTGTCTCCGGTCGCTGCGTTGATTGTCTTGTAAGTATGCTGTGGCACCTAACAAATCCATGGGCGACAGCTATGAGGATAGTCTATCCAAGCCCAACTGCGTCCGATGCAATGTGGCTCGAACTGCCTCGAGGGTCCAACCCAGGCGTAAAGGAGCTTGCGATGCACAGACCACATCCTGGACAAGCCTCGGTGTCCGCATCCGCAGCCTGTGGCAGGTAAGCCAAGCAATATGTCAGGAGCTCCAAGTCATAGTGTAGGCCTATCACGCACAGCAGAGGGATTCTATGCGGCTTTGACGAGCCAATACTGCGCAAATTGCTCCACCATATGGGCTGCGGATTAGCATGAAGCGTCGCAGAGGCGACAGACAGACCACACTGAAACACGAGCGCACCCGCGATACTCTCCGGCCACGACCGTGAGTTTGGCGTACACAGACGTACGGCAGACGTCGTCCACACCACCAGGCGTGAGAGACCCCGATCTGCCTCCGCGATGATACCGCTGGGTACGTACGTGGACTCCACATGCCGGGAGTCTCGGAGAGCGCATATGTTGACAACGTGGGAGAAGACCACGGTAATCAGGGCGTTTGGTAGAGGACCGGAACGATGATAGGGAGCAGCCACTGGATGCGCTGCGATACGAGACGCACTCATGCTGAGCCCAAGCTTGAGTCTATCACGGGCCGCCTAAAAGGGAACGCCCGTTCATGTCCGTGCCGGCCTTCGCCTCTTTGGAAGCTGCAGAGGGGCATCTGCGCGCGCCAGGCAAGCCATGCCGCGTAGGACATCAAGCAAAGTGGAGCCGCTACCGAACAGATGCCCTGAGGGTCGATGGGGGACGGGAAGAAAGTGTGATATCATTATACCGTGTAAGAAGACACGCACGAAAGCAAAGCTACAACGTCATCGAACAACGTACAACGTCCGCACGCGCGCCCACATAGAAGCCAGGGGAAGGAGAGAGCCGAAGAGCCTGGGACGCCGAGTGGGTGAGCAATCGAGAGCACTAGCGCGAGGGTCCACCGTATCCGGAGCTAGTGCTGAGGCATATACTGCGGCTGTTGTTGTGGAGGCATACCGCCTGGGGGCATCATCGGTGGCGGGGGCATCATACCAGGCATACCCGGTGGTGGCATGAAACCAGGTGGAGGAGGGGGAGGCACAAAGCCACCTTGAGGGTTGTATACGGGGACACCAGGAGGCGGTGGAGGTACGCCCATAGGCATGCCCTGCGGAGGCATACCCTGCATGGGCGGAGGTGGCATCCCGGGCATACCCTGAGGCACGATGGTTTGCTGAGGAGTAAACCCTGCGGGTGGCGGAGGCGGTGGGGCGGCGAGGGCGCCAGCGAATTGTCCTTGGTATGGACCCTGATATCCGGGCACAGGTGGGCGCGCGCCGAACGCATTGAGCGCGCCCATAGGTGCTGGAGGAGGGCGCGCCGCAACCGGGAGCGCATTGTTCTTCCTGGCTTGCGCAGCGAGAAGTCGCTCAGCGGGTGTGCCATGCCGTTCTCCCTTGCCATCTTTCTTGAACGCGTATTGGACCGTGATAGCCTTGTTCATCAGGAACTGGCCGTTCATGGCTTCAATCGCGGCATCCGAGGATTCGAAGTCGGTGTAGGAGACGAAGCCATATCCCTTCGATTTGCCCGTTGTGGGGTCGCGCGCAATCTGTATAATAGAGGTGTGGAGTGGGTTCGGAAGAAGGATGCATCAGTAAACTGAGGAGGTAGACAGGCGACTAGAACACATGGCGGTAGGAGATACGACGCACCTTGGCAGTGGTAGCCATCATGCCGAATGCGCTGAAGGTGTCATATAGCAGACGTTCGTCTACATTTTCATCAAGGTTTCCGATGAACAGATTTGCGCCAACGTCGAGTTGTTTTTTGTCAGAGGACGCCTGCGCGTGCCAGAATAAGATATGACGTGAGGTCCATGGTATATGCCAGGGAGAACGGGGGTTGGGAACGCTATTGAGCATGACTTCGCTCGAAATAGCAGCGTGAAGACGTACCTTGTTCACCCTGATAGGTTTCCCCCATAATTTGATCTGGTTCATAATCTTGCAGGCATATTCTGCATCCTCCTCGGTCAAGAACTCACAGAAGCCATAGCCTTGGTGTGTCATAGATATCCGGTCTTTTGGCAAATGGACATTCACTACCCGCACAACCCGTCAGTACCATCATTTGCTATGCAAGAGAGCTATGCAGGACTCACCGACTGGGCCGGCTTGCAGCATCAACTCCCATATGAGCGCGTCAGTACACCGCTCATCGAGGTTACCCTACGCTCCTGTTAGTAATTGCTGACGCTGTTACTTATAGAACATACCAGGTATACTGTCGCCTCTTGGTTCCGGTCATCTTGTGGTCGAGACATGGTGGTGGTCGTTGAGTTCGTTGAGCTGAGCGTCGGGCAGGATATTTGTGACGCTTTGTCACCGGTGGCGCGCGTCTGAGTGACTTCGCGAACAAGCAGCAAATGGGCGCTTGCATCTCTTCTATCTCGTACCAGGTCGACGCCCGGACGAGTGCCAGTTCGCTCTGCACAGGTTCCTGCATCACTGGTCGACGTCTGCGACATCCATATTGGCAAGAAGCAATGCTACTGATCTAGGCAACTTGAGATATGTTGAAGTTTCTGTACATTGTGGTGTTATTCGCCATTGTTACCGCTTGCAAGAGGGTCGTCATACTGGATGGCCTATCGAGACTCACGGGGTTTAAGGTGAAAACGACGGGGACTACACAGCGTGACGATCGCAAGAGGGAAGCTCGAGCACAGGTGGATAGCCCCGAGTATGTGCGCCCGCCCAATCTTGTCGTATGCTCATCAACGTCCCCATCTCAGACCAGGGGCGATTGGTTGGCACAGATGTCTCCCTGGTTGGGCCAGCAGCCGCCGTCTCCTAGAACACCGCTCCAGATAGGGCGAAGGCACCCCAGAAATGAAATGAGAGTTGTGCGCCGCCGACATATGTCCACCGGCGAGCGTACCCGTCCGCAGCTGCACGATCGTTCTGACAGCCTTGGCTCACGGCTGCGTGTTCTGACGCGCGAGCACGTCGAGACGCTTCTCGATACGGACGGCGCGCGAGCCGCATGTGCGGTTGGCTGCACACGGCGCACGCAAGACGACATTCCTTGTCAGCTCTATCAGCGATGGGTCCTTATCTGGTTTTTGATGGCAGCCAACGAGCTCGCCGCGCGCGCGCGTGCGGGCACTGGACTGGCTGGCTCACCGCCGAGCTCGACGAAATCCGGTGCCCTTGCCGCGCAATATCCCTTCGCCCCGTCAGATCGGGACCGGCGATGGGTACCCTCGTTGCAAGCACCGCGTCATCGCGTGCGCTTGGAACAAACGTTGCCGAGATGAGGTGAGGGTGCTCGGAAATATATAAAGGCGCGTGTCCCTTTTGCCTTCCGTCCACCGGACAGACCCAGACGCAAAGCAAACACCACAAACGGCGTTCGCCACCCCGTCCGTGTTCACCCTTTTATAACGGCACCTTTTCTTCTCGTCTTCTGAGCTCGCTCGCCCTTCGTTCGTACATATCTCTCTTCTCTTTCTCAGTGAACTCGCCGATACTACCATCATGAACTCCCGCATCGTCCTCTTCTTCCTCACCCTCCTCGCTCTTGCGCTCTTTGCCACCGCAAACCCGGTGCCCAACCCCGATGCGGTCGTTGTGAAGAAGGCCCTCAAGCAATATGACGCCCGTCGCGGTGTTCCGAAGAGACGCGAGGAGCTTCATCCCTCCAAGTGAGTCCACAGCGCCATGTCATCGCATCCTCGTCCAGGACTGACGGCGGGCTACACAGGATCTGGCGTCGCGCACCGCTGCCCGAGGCCACCGCTTAAGCGGGCCCGAGTGTCGCAATACACTGCTTTGTAGGTACGCCCGCCGATCCCTCCGCTGCGGTTCCCGCAAGAGCTGCGCTCACTGACGATCGTCCGTTCATGCATTCCGCAGATGAGCCGTGCTTCGGAGCCTTGTCCTATGCTGCTACGGTACCCCCGAGCCTCGCCCCATCTCCATGCCTCCATCATCTCCTCACACTCCTGCGCAGAACGCCCCGTTTCCCCTGTCCAGCCACGGCTCCTTGCAACGTCTTCATGCCTAATGATTCACGGTGTATTCGGGCCGACGAAGGGGAGAAGCATTCCGATCATCCGCAAAGGGCCGGGGAGCAGGAATATCTGCCTGCCCGGCCCCGCTCTATCGTTGCGCGCTGCCGACGTCGAGCCTGCTCTGTTCATAGTATTTTTCGGACTGCTTATAGCACACATTGGACCATCTTAGATAAGTTATTGCCCCTAGACTCCATAGACTTTTAGACACTCCGAGAACGCTCGTAGTACGTAGAAGGCTCATAGGATGCTGCTGCGGGGCCCGAGCCCTTGAGTGGGGTTAGCGCGCAACCGAGTCGTAATGCTGGTCGCTATAGTGGTAACAACTGCCCGTTTAGCTCAGTGGTAGAGCGCGCCACTCGTAATGGTGAGGTCGGTTGTTCAATCCAGCCAATGGGCACTTTTCGGCGCTATAGTGTAGTGGTTATCACTTGGGATTCTGATTCACAGTGTTCCCAAAACCCAGGTTCGAGCCCTGGTAGCGCCTTCGTTTTGACTCTCCAACCTTTTTGTTGCCGGTATGGGCGCCTAATAGCCTTCATGCACTAGTAGAAGTACTCAGAGTGCAGTGAAGTGTTTGCTTTCCTGCGTGAGTGAGCGAGCGAAGCCGATATATTTTTACATACAATATCGTGCGCATACGACGAGTACAGTCGGGTAAAGCAAGCAAGGGATGTACAAGCAAACATCGACGTGAAATCAAATCAAGCAGTCCCGAGTCCCGATCACCAGTCCCCGGGCCAGCACCAGCATTTTCCAGTATCTCCGGACTTCGCACAGCACCCGGCTCTGGTTGGGACAGGATATAGTCGTCGTTGTTACCACCGATGCAGCAGCACCGCGGTGAGCGCAGCTACGCACGCGAGCGACGACGCCATCGCGGACGCCGGAAGGAGCTGCTGCAGCGCGCCGCTGCTCGAGCCGGGGACCGGGAGGAAGTGGCGTGCGTCGTCCGCTTGTTGTGCCGCGGATTGCTGTGGTGGTCATCGCGAGAGGCGGTAAGCGAGATGGTCGGAAGGCAAAGAGGGTGGAGGCGGAAGAGGGGGGGGGAGAGGAAGTGAAGGGCATACCTTGAAGGCGACGAGGCCGATGACGATGCCCGCGGCGAAGAACGCGAAGGCTATGATGAGCCAGATGACGCCCCACACTAACGATGCATAACACGAGCATCAGTGTATGAATCTCTGAACCACTGCTAGATTCTACGGGTCGAGGACGGACCTTGCGAGGGACAGCAGCCGCAGATCTTAGCAAACGCGGACGCGTCAGAGCCGTTCACTTTACGCGCGATCGTGTCGTCTGCATATCATCATAGCGAAACGCCTCAGTCGTCAGGGAACAGAGTGTGACGTAGGGCCGAGAGGGAAACGGCTGCGTACCGATGACGTCCCAGAGGACGTACATGCACGACATGACGCCGATGAACAGGACCTAGAGCGCGCGTAGTGTGAGGTCATGCCGTACGTAGCATGCAGATGGAGGACTCACGAAATACCGGAGCGCAACGCCCCCGGCGACGAACCAGAACAGGACGATGAGCCCAGACATGCCCAGAATGAGCAGCCACGTCCTGTGTGCGCGAAGCATCAGTCTCGCATCCAAGGAATATCGTGCATTATTACTGGGGCGGGAAAACGGAGACGTACAGCCAATTCCTGCGCGCCCACCAGAGCGTGAAGAGGAAGAAGGCGGCCATGACGAGCGACGCGACCTTGCTCGCGTTGGTGTCGAACCCGCACGTAATGAGCGCCGCACCGATGAACGACGACCCGAGGTAGCCCGCGGGGAGCGTGATCCAGGGTATCCCGCCCGACATGCGCGTCGCGCCTCCTTCATCCGCTGTGGGTACATGCCATAGCGAGACGTTGAGCACCATACAGTGTATGATAGGCGAGGTCAGGCGAGAGACGACGTACGATCGAGCTCGATGGAGTGTATGTGTGCGCAGGTGAGGACTGGTGGCCACCGTCAGTGCTCGCACTTCGAGCCATAGCCGAGGCTAAGATGCTCACCTCCTGCGATGGCATGGCTCATCTGGTCGTCCGCTGACAGTCAGCCCTGCATTATGGATATCGTATTCGAAACGCCTCGCGTACCTCATGGAACCCCACAGTCAACAATCTTCGATCACGAACCGGTCAGCGCGCGCCCACAAAACCAAACCACAACACGCCTCCGCATTCAGCGGCCGCTCCGCGCGAAGGGAGGTGCGCCGCGAGATTCTCAGTGGGTACTCACTTGAAGGGGTATACTGCACGTCCGACACGAGTAAGACACGATCAGCGCATGTTAGCGAGGCGAGGCTCAACGATGCGCCGCCGCGTGCGCCGTGGAGCGAACACTCACTTATAGCTGACAGGTATGGCACATGCCTACAAGTGAATTCCACCGCGTTCGCTCCGTCATTGACCATGCATCACCCCTCCCAGGAAGCAGAACGACGCACCATAGGATAGCGATGGCGATAATATAGCATGCAGCGACGATGAGCGTCGTGCGTTGGGTTTCGTTTGGGGTGAGAGAGTCCCGCGCGTCGCGCGCGAAGACGGCGAAGTTGTGTTCGGGGTAAGCGTGTACGGTGGGCANTCGTGAGTCGTTAGCAGGAAGTCGTAGAGCAGCAGCACAGGGTGATAGGAATACAAGCAGGAGAGAAGTTATGAATAGTCCTGGGGCGACTGCGGACTACGAGCGTTACAAGGTGGAGGGAAGCCGAGTGCCCGTTGAGGCGCAAGACGAACATGCATGCCGGGTGTCGGAGTCGCAGCTGCTGCTTGTGGCGGTTCGTCTTCCCTGCTTGGCATGCTCGGCCACAGTCCGCCTCCGTTGACATCGCCTCTTCTCACTCACGCCAGAGATTGCGAGAAACAAAAGTCATAAATTCGTAATGTAAACATGATGCTAGGGTACAAGATACAAGACAAGCAGTGATATAGCCGATAGACGTCCAGAGGGAACAACACAACGACAGAGGAACTACTGAAACAACAACTGGATGGACCGCGCTTACAACGTTCAGAGCTCGTCGTCGGTCACATCCTCGCCGCGCTTCTTCCGCGCCATGCGCTCCTTCTTGAGCTTGCGAGCCTCCGAGGACGTCAGCTTCTTTGTCTTCTTCGTCTCGATCTTGTTACCCATCGCGTCGTACTGATCCTCATCCTCTCCATCCTTCTTGTCGATACGGGGACCGGAGCCCTGGCCCTCAACCCAGTTGTGGCCGGACGCCTCGAGACGACCGTCGCGCATGGCCCAGACTTCCGTGCACAGGGACTCGGAGAAGTCGCGGTTGTGCGTAATAACGAGCACACCACCCTCGAACTCCTTCAACGCCTTGATGAGCGCAGCGAGCGACTCACGGTCGAGGTAGTTCGTCGGCTCATCCAAGCAGATGACGTGGGGGCGGCGCCAGGTCGCGGCACCGAGCACAACCTTGACCTTCTGACCACCGGAGAGACCACGCATGGTGTTGTGCGACACGAACTCGGCCTCGAGACCGAAGTCCGCGAAGTGCTTCTCGATCTCCCGACGAACGAGGGGACGGAGAAGACCAAGGCGCTGAGCCTCGCGGGTATCGACCTCGAGCACCTTCTTCTCGAAGCCACGCTTGATGAGGTCGTCACGCGGGAGCCAGATGTTCTCGGACGAAGAGAGGCCCTTGAACGAAATCTCGTACTCGTACGACTGCTTGAGCTTCTTGCGGCCGACGATCTCGTCGATGATGCGCTTCTGGCCCTCAACGACGACAACGGAACCCTCCTTCATCTTCTGGGCATCCTCCTCGGTGATCTGGCGGTTCGCCTTCATCATTTCCTCGAGATCCTCACCAGTCTGGTAGCGCCACAACATGTACTCCAGAGGAGTCTTGTCGAGGTGGTTATCGATGTGGTGGAACGCGTGCTGCGCAACGTAACCGATGACCAAGTTGGGGTGCTTCCAGATCTCGCCACCCTTGTTGGGCTCAAGGTCGCCGATGAGCAACTTGACGAGGGTGGACTTGCCGGAACCGTTGGGACCGAGGACGGCGACACGGGAGGACAGGGAGACTTGGAGGGTAATGTCGTAGAGCTGCTGGACGGGCTGCGTGGGGTACTGGAAGCCAACCTTGCGCATCTTGAGGAGGGACTTCTCCTTGGTCTTGACACCCTCAAGGAGAGGGGGGTCAGGGAGCTTGAACTGGTAGTCCTCCTGCGCCTCGAGGGTGTAGTATGAACGCGCCTCAGGAACGGCCTTCATGAAGGCCTCGAGGTTGCCACGGTAGCGCTTGAGCTTGAAGCGGTTGAGGTGAAGAACGTCGGTGATGACGTTGTTCAAGAAGCCGGAGTCGTGCGAGACGATGATAGACGTGCAGGTCTTGAGGCTCGTGAGGTAGTTCTCGAGCCAAGCAACGTTGACAACATCCAAGTGGTTAGTGGGCTCATCGAGCAGGAGAATGTCAGCGCGGAAGAGCATCGCACGGGCGAGCGCGAGCTTCATCTTCCAACCACCGGAAAGGCTGCCAATGGCCTGCTTCTGCCTCTCGTCCGAGAAACCGACGGACGCGAGCGTCTCGATGATCTCCTCCTTGGTCGCCTGGATACGCTTGTCCGCAACGATGAAGTCAAGGACGGCGGTGTCGGCCTCGCTACCGTCGATATCGTGCTCGACGTAGAAGGTGCGGACCTCGTCGGGGGAGGGGAAACCCTCAACTTGGCTGTGAAAACAGGGTGAGATAAAGGCCAAGCACACAGCGTTGGAGGTACCTACCCGTTGGTGATCGCACGCATGAGCGTCGACTTTCCGGTACCGTTGCGACCGCAGAGACCGTAGCGGTGACCACGCTTGAGGCGAAGGCTAGCGGTGTTGAGCAGGATCTTGGCACCGTACGCAAGCGAGAACTGGCAGTTGCACAGGTCCTCACCCTCCTCCTCGTCCTCAGCGACATCATCATCTTCGTCGTCCTGAGACGCAGACTTGACGACCCACTCGTTGACGATGGTGTTGGCGTCGAGGGAAGAGAGGAACGCAAGGTAGGGGATGAGGGTCTGCCACTCCGAAACGTCGAAGTTCTTCGCCTTGGCGAGGTTGGCAGCGAGGTTGGCGGCATACATCGTGGCAACGTCCGCGACGGAAGGAACGGGGTTGGCACCAGCCTTCTTGAAGATGGCGATGAGAGAGTGCGCGAGCTGCTTCTCGTCCGCGGTCTTGATCGGGGGAAGGTCGGAACCGTCGCTGTTGGAGGGAACCTCACCAACCTGGCGGAGGGTGTTGATCGCACGGTTGACGACGCTGCGGGCCTCGGGATCACCGATCGTGGACTCAACCTTGATCAGGCCGGGGAGAAGCTTGGGGATGAAGGGACGGACGGTGATGGCGGAGTCGACGAGCTTGGCCATGTTGTCGATGATGACGGCCACCTTACGCTTCGTCGCAGTGAGCTTCTCGTTGAGACCACGAGACAAGAGAGGAACCATGAGGGAGAGGGTGGGAGAGTCTACTTCCGAAACGAACGTGGTTGCCGAGAGGAGCGTAATGGTATTAGGGACCTCCTCGACGGGGTTGATTAGAGCCTTGATGAGGGCAGGAATAAAGCGTTCTATGTCCTTGTTCGAAACCAGAGCGGTGACCTTTTCGAGCGAATCGCGAGCCGCCTTCTTCACGTCGGCCTTGGTGTCCCAAATAGCCTCAGAGAGAACGGGGACGATCTCGGGGGTAAGCTTAGCAATCTGAGTGGGAGCGGAGGCAACGAGCTGGTTGAGAACGACAATGGAGCCGGTCTTGACCTGCCACTTGCCGGCGGTCTTGATCTCGTGAAGAAGGGCGGGGAGGACGAGTCCAGCCGCCCAGGGGTTCATAGCCGCAACGTACGCCTTGACCGCCTCGACGGCAGCTGTCCGCGCAGCGGGCATCTTGTCGGCAAACGCCTCAAGGAGAGCGGCATAGAGGCCGGAATCGATGAAGAGAGGCTCAAGGGCCCTCACAGCGGGGGTCGCAGCAATCGCAGCGATGGCATTGGCAGCACCCTCACGGGCCGCGGGCGACTTCTTGTCGGCGAGGGCCTTGAGAGTGGCATCGATGAAGCCAATGGATTGGAAAGCCTTGGGGCCCTCCTTTTGAGCGAGCGCGGCGAGCTGAGCAGCCGCGGCCTCGCGCGTCGCCTTGTCTGCGACGAAGAGACCGGAGACGTCGAACTGACCCTCGGCGGGTGCGACGGCAGCCTTGAGAGAAGCGGGGGAAGGGGTAGCGGGGGCAGCGGAGGCGGTGGTAGCGGGCATGGCGGAGATCTGGGTGGATTGCGGCATTGAGTGCTTGGACGAAGACAAACGCGACGGCGATATAATCACCTTAAGAGTGATAGGATCTAGGGGTCTGGGGGGCGCGAAAACGCAGGAAAAGGTCGTCAAGGACGGAAGATCACTCTATTTCTATGTCGGCCGGAGCCTATGGGACGATGGTGAGCGTCGGGAGCGAGGACGACGAGCGGGAGGAGGGGCGTACCTTCTATGACACAAAAGAGAAAGAGGAAAGAAAAGAGTGGGGATAGGGTTTGCGACTGGGCCTCATCAACTTATATATCGGGACTTCGCGTTGGCGGAGTGCGAAAAAATGAGAGATCTCACGTGGGCCGGTGGCAGGGCAATACCGGCGCTTATTCAGCGCCTAGCTGCCGAGTGGATTGCGGGGAATTACCCCACATGGGCCACACACGCCCTGGACAACCCTGGAACGCTGCGAGAACAATACTGGTTATTCGCAACGAGTCTGCGCCATAACGCCGAGGCCGGCGTCGGAACTACCGCTACAGGAGCTGGAACTACCCAGGGTCCGAGCCATGTCCGATCTTCCCGTTGCCACCTCACTCCTTACTGCTTCTCATTCACCCGCGCGAAGCTCAACGGGACGAATTGCTGTGCAACAAAGTCAGCAGACTGCTCTTCCGCGGGGCACGGAGCCATCGGAGATGAAAAACGCTACGCACGTATCCGCCCGCCTCGTAGTGCTTGCTGTTCGCCTCCACCCAATGCAGACGCAGCGCGTGCAGGAACGCGGACAGACCCTAAAGCGTGTCGATCAGTCAGCGCACCAGAACGGTGACCATCATGACCCATGATGCGCTCGGAACACGCACCTCCATGACACAGAGGATCGAAATAGTCAGGACGAGCCACATCACCCCAACGATGACCAGCGCGATAATGCCTACAAGGCCCGACATCCCGAGCACGTTGGCCAAGGTCATGTCCCACAGCACCTCGGAGAGCTGCGCATGTGCCAACGAAAGCGCCCATAAACGCAGATAAGAGGCAGTGTGGGAGACGCATCCTAGGCAGAACTCAATTGTGTGAATGACTTGATGAACCACGACCTCGCTGAAATCGTGTTCCTCCTGCAAGGCGGTGAGATGTGATAGTCGACTAACAAGGACGTACAAAGACCTACATGTTCCTCGTCGTTTGCCTCCACGATGGCCCTGCCGTTACCTTCTTCCTCGCCTTCTAACGTCGTGTCGTCCGTGTGCCGGGGTACGTCCTCGGCGCCTAGTCCAATGTACCCTTGCCCTTGGATCTTCTTCATCTCCTGATACTGCAGATAAGGCTTCGTAATCAGGAGCCAGGGCACGCAGACTCCCGCAAGCAGCAGGAGGATGACCTGAACGGTGCTCTGACCGGGGTACAGCTGGGATTCGGGGTCAACGTTTCCGGGGGACAGCACCATGCCGATCAACATGTTGAGGAGCGACGGTGGCTGCGTGGATGCCTTCGACCAATCGATTGTCCACTTGTAGATGATGCAGACCACCAAATAGCCGAAAATGGATTGCAAGAAGATCATTTGAGGGATGAAGTTGGTGTAAATGTCCGAGAACCGCTTGAAACGAATGTGATTGGGGACCTGGAGGCAGACGGCGAAAGACATCTAGATCGAGAACGTGAGAGCGTAGCCGGGGGCAGAAGTTACGCAGACGCACATGAATGACACCGAGAACGATGGACATCTTCATCTTGTATGAGTTTGTGAAGAGAAGTGCGTTCTCAGCGCCATGCCATGCCGGATCGATACCGAAGGGGTAGGTGTGGCCGTTCGGAATCCCGACGACGGAAGTGTCATTCCCGTTTGGCTCAGCGAAGCTCCACCCTGAATGGAAGAGATGGAGGGACTTGGAGAAGATATCGTTGTAGAGGAAACCGGTATAGATCGAGAACAAGCCCATGAGTAAGATGATGTAGCGGCCACTGAGGACGGTTAGTATCACAGGGGATGTCAAACAAAGTTGCGGACTCACAAGAAGAAAGTGCCAAAAATCTGACGCCGAGAGGTCAGCGGACATGGCTAGGTGGGTTTGCAGTATGGAACATACCTCGCCAAGGTCGGCCTTTGCCAGCTTTCTCTCGAACAGGATCATGATTGCAGCAGCGATAAAGATGATGAAACCGTGACCAATATCGCCGAACATGACAGCGAACAGGAATGGGAATGTGATCACTGCAAAAAGACCGGGGTTGACCTCCTGGTAGGAAGCAACACCGTACGCATCCATGATAGTCTGGAAGCCCTCGGTGAACTTGTTGGTCCTGTGGAACGTGGGAGGTGTCCTGTTGGTGCGCAACTCGTGCAGAATAGGAGGGACATTCGTGCCAGATTCCTCCTACAGGGACGTCGTGAGTATGCTCCCCGTCATCAATCAGGAATCAACTTACCGTGGCATGTCTGAGAGCCAACTGAATCTGGGGGATATCCCGAGTAGGGCACCATCCTTCAGCAATGAGGGTCTTGCGCCGCACATCGTAGTTCAGGAGGTTCAATGTCTCGTAAATGAGCTTCTCCTTCGCTACAACATCTTGCCAGCTCGCCAAATTCTCGCCAATGGTCATGAGCTCAGCCCGGCGATTGGCGCCAGTGTTGTACAGGACGATCTGCAAGTCCTCCAGGCGACTCGTAACCTCGCGCATAGAGTCAGCCCGCTTGTCGGCGTTAACATCAATGGGGTAGATAGTCGCGCCCATCGACTCTGCAACCTTGCGGATCTTGCCCAACAGAATGTCGCCGTGAGCGAAGATGATGAACACATTCTTGCGCGTCTCGGCACCGGTCGCAGGGTCGACGAACGGCTCCTGTATGTCGATGTAATTCATGTACAAGTTGCCCCGCAGCACGCGCCACAGCACCCGCTCGAAGGTAGAGAGACGAGCTCGGTCGATAGTACCAGCGACAAATCTGGAAGACGGTTGAGTGTATGGTTGAGTAACCTCATTGACATTCCAACTCACTCGAGGTCAAATTGTAGCTCGCCAGTACTGTACTGTTGCTCGCGGTCATCGTGTTGAAGTAGGGGAGCTGAGCTGTCGTCCAGGGAGTTCCGGACTTCGGTCTCACGAACCGCCGCCTATTCCTAGTGAGATCGTGCGCTACGGGACTTGGGGTGCAGATGACTCACCTGCTCGAAGAACTGCGCAGTTTCACGGAGAACGTGACGCGCCTCTACAAGCTCCCTGAGGCGCTCGCTCAGCAGCTGATAACTGTCGTTCATCTGCGTCAAGCGCGCTTCATGTTCCGCCAGCTTGACGTCAAGCTCGTCAATGGTCTGCGCTGCGCGAGGTCCGACAGTGACAAGGGGTGCAGAGTCGTAGANGGGGGCGAATAGGAATAGGCTCCTTCTCCTTCTCAATCTGGCTGGCGAAGAAGCGCACCCGGCGCGCCATCTCGTCGATGCGACGAATCTCGCCGACAAAAGAGCGTTGGAAAGGGTTGACATTAGGGTTGAGCTAGCACGAGCAGTAAACGATTACGCGTCAGTTACATGTTGGAACATTAGACCACTTACGTCTTTGAATTGCACGTTGCCCAACTCTCCAAGCTCAGCTATGGTGTCATGGGCAACTTCGGTGGGCACGATGAGCTGTACCAAGCTCATCTGCTCCGAACCTGAACATAATGTCTTAGTACTACGGTAGCAACAGCATCACCCTTTAACTTACGGAACAGAGTAGGATACTCGTCCCCCATGGCAGAGGATGTCGGAGAAGAGGTCGATGTCGGATGAAGTGCGCGGTGTTGGACGACGGCCCTCGGCACAGTCGCCGCACTGAGCGGTCATTGTTTGGCTACAGCGCTTGCCCAAACACGACCGGCTAGCCGGCCCATCCCGGCGGTGCTTCCGGGGCAGGTCCACTCACAAACAACTGTAAACGACTAGGCTACTAGCGCCAGCGTAAGGCTCTGTCAAATGCTTTGGGTACGCGCGTTTAGTATTGAACTTTCGGTTTACTCAAACATCCAGGCTTTCTCGTTCTCGTCTATGTCGACATATTGTTGCATCACGAATTCCCCTGAAATCTGAGCCACAGCTATCGGAGAGACCTACCTCCACTTATGGAACAGTAGTGCGATGGTCGTCAGTCGACAGTGCAGGCTACTAAATATGATTCGGACAAGAACTTGGTCGAGGGCGAAAACAACATTAGCGCTACACTGCTCAGTACACAGCATGCGCAGCTAGTCCTCAGATCAAAAACCACTGCGGTACATTATCTGGTCCCCGAATGACACAGCGACGGGCGTACGGTTTTTCTCCCTCGGTGTTCTTCATGGACACCGACCTTCCTGTCAGCAGCGGCCAGTTATACATGAGACCCAGCTGCTCGGGCATAGCACTGTGCAGATGACTTACCAAGACTCCGCCACGGTTGTCAATTCACAGTTCTCGCTCGGACCTCGCGCTCAAGTGGGAGGCGGGTGAGGTGCGTTTCTTGCATTCCACCCTCTATCAGATTCTAACGATAACTCATTTGCATCGAGAATAGGCTTGCCTGCACTCGAGCTGGGCACTTTGGCTTGCTACCACCGACGGCTACGAGGTTCTCCAGAGCCTGGCAATCAGGGAGGGTCCTAACGACATCGCGAACGATGCCGCGCACCTCTCTTTGACGCATGGACGCTCTTTGCAATCGCTGTGTACGATTCCGTGTGGAACACGACAAGTTTCCTCGTTGGCTGTAGCGTTAGGGCGCAATGCTGACTTGGTCTACGCCCGGGTTTCACGAGGTGAGGCCAATCGTGCCGTTTCATACTCGAGTGGGCGATTTCAATCCATGTCATGACGCAGTCGTCTTCCTATCACTCCTCGCCGACTGAAATGAGCCTTCGGCAGCATCGTCGTCAAGGTGCCCGGGCCCTGTACACTCTCGTCCTGGTTGCCATATCATAGTCGCTTGGAGCGGCCAACCTTCCCCGCAGGTACCATGCATATCAGAACACATTCCCTGCTTTGTGACCCTTGCCAGCACACAACAGCAGGCGTCTTGATTCAACAATTCCGAATGTTACGCACACATTGGGCGCCACGCATGACCCTGCAACACCATTAGTCACTGCAAGCTCAACTTCTCGATACCTGCCTGCTGACCGTCCAGCTTCACGACATCGGAGCCTCCTTCCCGGTCCGATGCTCGTGCGTTGATGGTCCCCTATCTACGAGACTACGACACATTTGCGCGAAATGTGCAGTAGGGTCAGGAACGACATGTCTCAGTCGCAAGAGCTCCCGTGCAAATGCTCCAGCTGCACAAGGCTGCACACCGCAACCTAACTTGTGATCCGCCGGCTAATCAACACGGCAGCACCTCTCCATAGCACAGCTGAGCACAGTCAAGCTTGGTGGCTCTGAAGCGTGGCTTGCTGCGTCGATCGAAACTCTACTAGCAACGAGCACGCTGACAACCACGCTCAAGCCCCAAATGTTCGACTGCCTCCGAAGTTCAATCGTCCTGATACACTTGGAGTGCATTGAGCTTGCCGCTCGAGGTCCACCAGGGCCGCTCGCCCCCATATTCGCCTCCGCTGTCGCCACCACCCTGAAATTCACGGACAATTTCAATGATCCTGGACCAAACTCGGAGTCCGATGACGGAGGTTCGCAGGATCGACGGTTGGTACCCGCCCATCTTCGATCGTGCGTCGGTGTATTGCGGGTTGGATGGGCGTTATGATGATCGAGAGAAGGCATGCTACAACGTCGTACATAGCAATGTCGCGCCTAGGGTCGAATGTTATCCTGTCCGCGTGCAGAACATAGCCACGATGCGCAGCTATGCACCGTTGAATACCTTGATGTCAAAGTTCGTGCCGCTCTCGTGCCATTTGATATGCGCGCAGGGTCTTCGAACACGGCTGCGAGACACACGGACGTCTGGACTTCGGAAGATAGGGCATCTCGTGGAGACTAGGCCTGAGGCGGTGCGCGCAAGGATCCGCGGGTCTGGGTATAACGTGAAGCTGTTGCTAATTGATACAAGTCATATTACACATGGAACATGGACGTTATCGTTACGAACGAGACCCACGACCGATACATCCTCTCCGAGCACCCGGTCGCGAAGACACAGCGTGGCGCGCCGAACAGAATGCAGCGACGATGGCCCGTTCCCGCATGATGAGAGGTACACCCATAGAATAATTATCCAGTAAGATACCGTAGACCGTCCAATCACAAACCGTAGCGAAGAATCACTGTACAGCACGTTCATCATACGAGAGAGGGATGTAGCTTCGTCGAGCTGCCTCTCTGTCTTCTTGCACTTTCGTAGCATAGATACCTGCGATAGTTCGTCAGTTGAGGCCGATACAGATGGAGACGCAATGAACAGACCTGCGATGGGGAACACAAAACTGAGGCGCTGCATGGCCTTGATGAGGGTATCGATCTCCTGGTCGATCAGCTCCGCCGCGGTAGGCAGTGACTGTCCCTGAGACGTTGCCAGTATGCGCAAGTATACCTCCGCAGCAGAGCGCCAACAGGTCTATGAGTGATCGGATATCAGTGTTCTGCCCCGCGGGCCCACAAAGAAGCGGGGAGACGCACCGCAATGATGGGGTAGAGGAGATCGTAATCGTTGTCCGGGAGCGAGCGAATCAAGGACGTCATCGCATTCGCAGCCCACACGCACTTCTGGTAGGACTGCGGCTGCGTCTCGAGAGCATCCCGATGCAAGTGGATGGTGGCGGCGTGGATGAGTGTTTGCATGTCCACCAGATCGGCGTTGGAGATCAAGTACGAGAGCCCGTACTGCTGATTGCTGAGATTTGACAGGTTGGTGGTGAACTGCGACAGCGACATCTCTAGCGAGTAGTGGCTATCATCTTTGTTTGGCGCTGTACGGCGGTTACTCGTGAACTCGTGCGTGGGCGCGCAGGCATGATGAGACGTACCAGCTGAAAAGCGGGCAGTCCGCTCGAAGAGCGCAATTGCCTTCACGCGCAAGGCAGCAACTGTCACCGAACCGGGCATATGACCGTTCGAATATGACTGCTGCATCATATTGCCTTCAATAGTAGGCTACGGAGGCTCGCGGGTGAGTATTGTGGTGGACCGCAATTGATTTCGAACTCACATCGGGATCGTCCGGTATTGCAATAGGCCATATCGTCTCTATTCGGGATCGCGGGTGGTCGTCATCGGGGAGAGCGGTCGGAAGACCCGTAGCGACGGCCCATGCTCGGTCCACCGAGAAAATTTGCCAGAACGCTGCGATTCGCTCCGCGTATTCAATCTCGTCCAAAGGCGCCTTGAGCGGTACGGAGGCTTTCAGTGGCGCTGGCGCGTCTTGCTGGTAGCCCGCACGTGCCAATTGGAACTGGAACCAGTCATTCGAGCGTATCTGATGGAGCCCAAGTCCCACGGCCAGACGCGCTGCGATAGAGGAGTGATAGTACCCCTCGAGCGTACGTCCGTGCCAGAAAAAGTAAATGGCGAGGAGACAAGAGGCTTGGAGGACATGGACGATCCGGTCCGAGTTCTGAAGTGCCTCCGCAATTCCTCGTAGAGATCGTTTGAGGAAGTGGGGCTCGAGGGCGGTGAGTTGCGGCGACCGTGAGAAGTAGCATGCTAGAAGGAATATGGCATGGACCAAGGACGGATGTGGTTTCTGCGCTGCCGGTAAGAGTAGTGCGGCTTTGAATCTTCCTACATGCACGTCAAAAGAGCACTGATGTCGGTGTGCAAAGAAAATGTCGAGGCTGTGCAACGCGACGTCAGCTTGTCAAAGAGGCTCCCTAGTGGGACCGACATGAAGAATGTCCATACAGAATGCGTTTGTTTTCGCAAAGAACGTCATTTTCCCACCAATTGGCAGAGGAACTAGAAGACGGTTCTTGTAGTCTACTAGAGCTTGGTTCTGATGGACAGGGAGCGAGGAAGTCATCTACAGCAGGAGGGAAGTCCAAAGCGCCGCTGGGCCATGTAAAATCCGCGTGGCTAGAGTCGTCTTGGAAGCCTGGGAGAAAGGGATCTGCGTCCCCGCGCGACTCGGGGTCCCCGCTGCCTTGGCCAAATTCCCGATCGAGATCGGAGGGATTGAAGACTGAGGGGTCGAAGGATAGGGTGCCTAGAGTACCATGGAACCCCAGGGGGAAGGTGGTTTAGATAGGTTAGGAGGGTAGTCGCGAAGGCGCAGGATATCACGCACCACCCAAGCCTGGCGACGACGACCCCGCAACACTCGGCGACTGCGATGCGGAGCTAGAGGATGGCTCTGGGGTCTGTTCAGCCTCAAGCTCGCGCAGTCTGGCTTCAAGCTTGGTGATCTTTGCTTGCAACAGTTGGGTGCGGCTGGTACGTTTCTTCTCGTAGTACTGGCATTCCGACGCTCTGTTGGCCTTGCTGCACTGCGAGCAGACTGGGCGCGCGCCATCACATTTCTAACGCACGTCAGTCGGGTGGCAGGTGCCAGGCATAAGTCACGGAGACTGACCATCTTTCGTTTGCGACAGCAGAGGCATGCCATGCCGCGCTGTAAAGCCGTCGGGGCCTTCATGGTGGTGAGGCTGGCGAGACTGAGCGAGAAGGTGGTTCGGGGGAAAGGTGCTGTGCTTGTGTCCGATGTGTCGTTGAAGTAAGTCCGAGCGTTAATCTAAGAGAAGGCATAGGCGCTTTCGGGTGCCGTAAGTGATGCTATAAAAGTCTAAGGGTGCCCCTCTGAGACGCCCTGAAGCCAGATCATGATTCAGATAGGATCGCCGGATTGGTGTGTTTATGCTGCCGGCGGCTCGGGCGTCTCTTGCTTGCGCGCACGCACTCCTAATCTGCAACATAACACACTTTCATGCGGCGACGTCGGTCTCCATCCAGTCGTCCGTCTTCCAGCACCGCTTGCACCGCCAGCCACTCTCAGCGACGCTCGCCGCAATTTGCTGTTTTTCGCTTCGCCATGTGCATCACCTCTCTTCGTGATGTGTCAAGATCCGACCTGCAAAGTCCCTTGAATGGCACCTTTCGGCGCTCAGATAGCTTTTGCCAATTCCAAATTGTCGGAAAATCCGAGACGAAAACTGGTGAAACGTGCACATCTTCCACATTGTTCGATGCCTTCTCTTCATCCCTGAAGCTTCGCCCCCTTGAGGGCAGGCAACACAATACCGCAGTGCCCCGCCTGCGCGCTTCATCAAGAGGATGCGAAGACGTCGCGTTGGTACAGGCTTCTTGCTGATTTTAACTGTCAAATCATTTTCCTTGTAGTATCCTGTGCCTTTTGCACGATGCAAAAGACACTGTCTATACTTTCTTCCGACCGTCGGACGCCCAAAACACTCGTCGCGGCTCTGGGAGAATTCGAAGGCCACCTTGGAGATGATGAGGCACTGCATCAGCGCTCGCCCGGAAGCAAAAGGTACCAAAGTGCATTACCATATTCGGTAACTGTAGTGTTCGCAGCTGGTTACGAACATTTCCTGCTACTCTTGCGCAGCAGATAGATATCTGTCTAGTAGAGACAAATACCGCCCGAACCCGACAAATGCTCCGTGGGCGCGCTCCCTTGACGGGCTTTCTGGATTCCCCCTCTTTGGCCCGTCGTGCGAGAGTCACATTGATTATTGATAGCGCCAATTCGCGTACTCGCGAGCGCCAAACATTTGCTCCCGTTGCCGCCGCCAAAGGTCATGCGATGTACCGTTCAAAATGATGGGAGCCTCCACAAGCGATCAGCGATGTCTGAGATCGTGGTTCTTCCCCTGAAGGCTGAGGCGCTCTCCATAACGATCAAAAGTCGAATTCGACTGCTAAAAATCGATGCTTTGGAGAAGAAATCCGCTCGGGGCCAGAGAAGCGGGAACCGACGACCCCATGAGCTCAGGTTGACAAGGCGTGGGTTTGAGCCAGCAGGATAGTGCGGATATGAACATCTCTGGGCCGGAGGGAGGGCAGACTTACGGTATTCCATCCTCGAGTGATATCATCTGACGTTGACCTTGAGTAAAAGAGAATAAAAGAGGCTCTTCTACGGACCGCTGAGTTCCAACCCAGGGCGCCCGATAAACTGTGATATTTTGTTCGGTCAGCGCGGACCAACTTGACCTTAAGAAATCTCTTACTTCCAACTGATCCTCGCCAAACAGGTGTGGCCACGAACTGCGACGCCATCGTCGTCTCTCGCGGGGCCGCGTATAGCAACACGAGGACGATGTGAGAAGTACTTGCAGCCTCGCACTCCGCCAAGTCATGGAATTCCATAGTGACCACATGCTGCGTGAATCTCTGCCTGATATTGCTTGACACAGCGGGACAACGCGACCGCATTCCGGCAATCTCGTTGTACGAATGGGGTTATCCTCTTCAATTTAGAGGCACATGCGGTGCCCGCTGATGTTAGCAAGATCCCCTAAGTAGTTTCTACCATCGCATTGCCACTCCGCAAGGTCTGCACGAGCCTAGGCGTGGCACGGCGTGGCGCTGCGCTTGCCTGCTTCAAGCTACCACGGCGTCGAGTCGGTGAGCGCTGCGCGCTGCACCTCAACAAAACTTCTGTCCAGAACAGCGCTGGGTAGCTATGACGTCCTCGCCTCATCCCAGCTTATCATAACGCCACATAGTAGTCTTACGGTTTACCGTCGCATCTTCGCCCGTAATAGCTCGGAGCTGAACGTTAATCCTAGGAATGCGCTCATGGTGGGTGTGGAGGCATTCTCGCGTTTCGCTCACGCAAGACATACAGGGTCGCGACGCAAGCATGTTATCGACCAGCAAAGCTCTATGTGGACTACAGGAGAGTATGATAGATGAAGTGTCTCTACGGGCCGAATAACGTACGTACATCTACCGTCACGACGACTTCTGCTGGGTACTCTTGACGAGTACGTTCCGCAGATTCTCCCAAACGAGGTTAGGTGATTGGGCGGCATCGATCGGATACCAGATGCCCTTCTGCTTGTAATAGTCGACAACAGGGCCGGTCTGAGAGTGGAAGACAGCGAGGCGCTTGCGCAGGGCTTCGACGTTATCATCCGAACGTTGCACCAAAGGCTCGCCAGTAACGTCATCCACCATTGGCTTTTTGGGAGGGCTTAGGAAGCCGACATCAGAATATGCGTGAGATGCCGGATATTACACGGCACTCACTTGAACTCCCTGTGATAGGTGCGCCCACTCGCGGGGTGGATGAGACGACCCGTAATCCGTGAGATGAGAAGCTGGTCCTCGATCACAAGTTGCACGACGGAGTCGAGTTTCTCCTTCCGCTCCTGAAGCATCTTGTCAAGCATGGAAGCCTGGGGAACAGTCCGAGGGAAGCCGTCCAAGACGAAACTAGAGAACGCGGCAAGTTAATGGCTATTTAGGTAATCCCGTTCAATTTCACTGCGCGTGCACATGTAACAGACGCGTCTGGCGTTCGTAAGGAGCGAACGCGCGTCTTTACTACCAGGCCAATCAACGCGCGAAGAGCAGTGGGGTGGTGCAACGCGAGCTATATACGACCACTGGTCTACGTACCCGTTTTTGCACGCCTTGTTGTTCTCCAGCTGGTCCTTAATCATGCCGACAACAATGTCGTCACCGACAAGTCCACCGGCATCCATGACCTTCTTCGCCTCAACGCCGAGCTTGGTCTTCTTCGCGACTTGGTCGCGGAGCAAGTCGCCAGTGGCCAGATGGCAGACGCAAAACTCGTCCCGGATCCGAGGGGCCTGAGTACCTTTGCCTATATTGCACCGCGCGTTCAGCATCTAGGCCGCCGCGCACATTCCAGCCTCAGAGTACTTACCCGCACCAGGAGGACCAATTAAGATCGTCCGGAGCTGCTGCGCTGGCGTCTTTGGGGGCGAGACCGCGTCCTTCGCCTTCGCCTCGAGAGTTTGAATCTTCTCGTTCAGTTGCGCAACGAGGGACTTGAGGTATTCGAGTTCGTCTTGAACGGCCATGGCGAGAGTCGACGGAGGGGATTGGAAGTAGTCCGAGGAAGAGGTCGTCGACGAGCGGGTTGTGAGCAGGTCCCGCGGGGCACCGTCATTTCCGGCATTTCCCGCGGCTTTTGAGCGGAGTATGAATGCTGCACGTGCTTGCGTCAACGCTGCAACGAGACGCCCATAGGATCCTATGGACTTATTACCATTGCATACGGCGCACTGCTTGGGAGTTGTTGCTACTCTCTCACTCCAATGCGAATGGTTGGATTGCGAAGGCCTCACAAATCTGATTATGAGTACAGGCCAAGTCGCTTCCAACTCAACTGATGGCTCCATCACAGTCAATGCCACCGCTCAGGTATCGTAAAGGTCATGGTTGGATTGGGGGCAATTCGACTAGCAGATGCGAAGGTGGGGATGTATGATGGTATGATGAGGTTCATTGTACGCACTTGATGTTCCCACTTCCTTGCCTTCCAAACTTCTCGTAACATGAGAAGCCTCCTTTGATCATATAGTTGAGTCGTCTCACACTGTCTTGTTCGTTTCCCATACACTACTATGTCAGGCTGCCACTTCTCACTTGAGTCAGCTACGCACGTACGTATGCATCTCACGTAGGAATGACAGGGCATGTAGTGGCGTCCAGGTAAGTGGATGTTCACGAAGCATACAACTTCGGGCAGCATGGCTGACAACAGTGCTTCAACGGCAGATGCTATGGGGTCAAGTCTGAGCTATGTGACATGAAGCACGAGACGAAGTCAAATTGCCCATGATCGAGGACCTACCAGTACACCACATAGCGATGCCGTACCGGTGAACATTCGACACCTTGTTCTACATCCGTGTACACCGCATCTATACCACCGGAACCGCTATTACCTGGCACAGCACATCGGTCTTCTCTCACAGCGATCAGAGACGAATGCAAGGGTAGATCAAGTGGCAAAGCGCATACAAAATTCCTCTCCGTACGTTACTCGAGGGCGTTCTCGGTGTTCTAAACTCTACCATCCTATTGCAAGCTACAGCGCCGTTGAGGATATTGGGCGCATCACTCCTTGGTCCTGACAAATCAAGCGGCGCCGCTCAGCGCTGGACATCCACAGCTATCCGGAACCAATGGCCTAGCTTCGCCCGTGATTCGTAAGTACATTGATCTGCGACGGCCGCCTCGGCCCTCGATGGAGCCTACTAGGTCGCGGTATGGCGTCTACATCGGGAGAATCAGCGCTCGGACGAGTCGGACGCCTGCATCGGGTGTTTGAGGGCGGTATGCGCAGTGCGCGCGTCCACATAGCGACATAAGAACAAGATGTCGGCCGATTGAAGTGTGCATAGACGCTTTGTTCGCTCAGATCTACTGGTTCTACTGACGATTACAGAGGCTATGGACCGTTGCCGTCGCCCACTCCTGCGCCCGACGGCATTTGTCTGTGTAAATCGGTGTACTTGTCATCCTGTTGACTACAGTTTGACAATCACACTGTGAGAACAACCAGTGTCAATCCGTTGAACATCCGCACAGGAAGCCGCCTTAGCCACGGTTGGATTGCCTCGACAACAAGTCCGATGTATCGCTGATGCCGCCACATGACATGGTCGTTCTTCCATCGTATGAACAGCGAGACTGTGCAACATGATGATCCCCATCTGCCACTGTAAGTATCAACTGCCCGTTTCGTTCAACAATCAGCTAGCGGAATCGGGCGGGATACTAGAGGCAGGATCGGCTTTGCCTTATGGCCTAACGCTCCTCATACGCATTCAGGCTCATCGAAGAGCGTCTTTCGAACCCGCGAAGAGCCCTTGCGCGCCGCCCCTTTGTGTACGTGTTATCGTCGAAGAGGGCATGAGAATATACCCCCAAGAGAATGGAGAAGGTAGGAAGACCGTCTATACACGTTCGTCGGCAGAGGTTTAGGGGCTTGTCTCCAGACCAGGTAGACTTCGAGACCCTCCAAGGAGGGAACGGGCATTGCGCGAACCGCAGAGAAGGGTGGTCATAGAATGTAGCAGCAGTACCATATGGATATGCATGGTCGCGCATCACGAACGTACATGCTCGCGCTTCAGCAAACTGAATTCGAAGGCAAGTTAGGCGTTCTTCGACAAGGCATGCATTCTGATATAAGTCGTCTCCATGGCTTTTGGCAGTAGCAAGTGCCATCTCGAAGGAACAATACGTGTGAGTACGTACTTGAACTCGTACTGAGGGCCACTTCGCGAACCGCGCTGTCTCAGCGTCAGGCAAGTCTCGAACCATCACCGCTCGCCGTCGTAGCGGCGTAGCTCCAAAGTGCCGAAGAGACCACTTCCACGATGCAACGCCGGTGCGAAGGCCGTGGCAGCGTGGCCGGATGCCAGGCGTGCGGTCAAGGTCAGCGCAAGGATGTAATGAGGAGGCCTTGGCGCGCGTTAAAGACAATTTCCGGCCATCGGTATGGAGTAGACGCACTGGGATTCACAATGCGAATCGGCAGAGGTGCATGCAGGTTCCTGCAAATTGTGTTGACCCACACGGTTGCGCCGCGCCGCCACCGTCTCGAGAGCCTACACATACACTTTTGGAAGACTCGCTCTCCAGAAGGTTCGCTAGTGCACCACTGTGGCATGGCCATGTGTATAGAGACACGCCTTCGTAGCGGAGCACGATGACCGTGATGCGAACAGCCCAGGAAGGTGAGTACGGTATGCCGTGGAGGGATTGAGCACAGGAAGTTCCGTCATGGGATGCTTCGAGATACAGCTGTTCTCGAATTCAATGCGTCGGCGCCTTTTTCGCGCGCGCAGCGCAAAATGCACAGAATGCATGGAGCCCTCGGATGTTGGAAGAATCGTGCTACCAGGGTGTACTACATACCGTTTTCTTGTCCTTTGAACCCACATAATGGCTCTAGATTGCCCTCTGGACTTAGCCATGATTCAGACTTGCCTGATTGACGCAAAATGGCCACTCGCTTCCGCTGGCAACTTCCTGGGCACCTTTGACGCGAATCTCCTGCGCACGAATGGTTCCGCGATGGTGAAACGAGGCTTCAACGACTCTGATACGAATTCTGGAGTCATAATACTGCGAGTTTGTCGAAAATTTGCGACCCTATAGCAA